>JXSR01S024194.1:0-26342 GCA_000969725.1 Ophiothrix spiculata
GAGAACAGGGCACTAACAATTTTGTATGAACGGCTAACGATAGGTTCGTACAAAATGGTTAAAATTGTCAAAGAATTGTCAAAGCAGTACACTGTTCATAGCCTGATTGTAAAGGTATGTAGCCAACATTAATGGACGACTATCAGTGAAATAGTTGGTTCATTGCAATTCTTTTCACACAATAGTAGAAAGTGGATGGAACCAGTTAGTTTTGAGTGACAAAAGGGTATATTAAATATTGGGTGGTGCGTTGTCCAGGTCATCAAATATTAAGTTGTGTGTTGTCCGGGTTTTCAAATATTGGGTAGTGAATTGTCCGGGTCTAATGTTGCTAAAATTAGATGTAACAGTTGCTATGTGTTGTTATGATCAAGACAAATTCAGCTCTTTGTTTTTTCATATTTAAATACTATGAAATGATATTTGTATTTAAATGAACAATGACATTGGGTTACCTACAGAATCTATGCACTAACTCCGTAATTGAATATTGTCACTCATTTATTACTCAAATCAGTGCGCTGGTGATTGAGCCTAATCCCTGTTAGCAATTTTATTTGAAATTTATTCAAATCATATTTTTTTTCAAATTTAGAAGAAAAATACAAAAAAGATTATTATATATTTGATGTTTAACAAATGTGTTGTTTTTGTGATACTATTAGTCTTATTTTTTTTACTATTTGTGAATAATTTTGAATTTTACCAGAAGTATAGACAATTGATGCATACTAATAGCTCCTCATTTTTGTGGGCAGTTTGCTGAACGTTGTTATTCAATGCCACAAATGTGTATAAAATTGTGTGGCCGTTGACTGTGCTGCAATCTTTTTGACACAATTGTATCGTATGAAAAAATGAAGAAAAAAACTATACTGTACAGACGTAACCTAGGTTACAAGAGAGTGTATAAACTAGCTGATCCATGTATTTGTTCATGATTTTTTCACTTAAATTTCAGAGAAATGTTTTAAGTGTATTCTTTAATATTTTCCTGTACAGATCTCAAATTGTCTGCATAATCTGGTAGTCTGTGTAGTTTTGTACGACTATAATCTTGAATACTCTCATCCCCATAGAACATACAACAGTTTCCTTTGGCCCAAAATGGATTTTGCATGCGAAGGTTGTAATATAACTGATACCCAAAATATCAAGGTGCAGTTTTGTCAGTATTTAGTTATGTATATAAGTGAATTTGTTAACTGGGGATGAAAATATTGAAGGTTATAGTTTTTGTTACTCAAAAAGTATGTAGATGGGTATTGAGGAGTACTGCTTAAATACGGGAAGTGCTAAGTGATGTTTATATTTTGACAATTTTCTTCCCTTAAACATTTGTAGGGGAGAAATATGGATCTTCCCGTGGAAACCTGTTCTCCTTGCTCTCCAGATGTGAGCATTAAATGGGCATCTGAGAAAATCTTTTTTGAAAAAACAAAATGTTCAGAATGGGAAAATGACCCAAATGTGAGTGTGTGCATTTTGGGCTACAACTCGAAGCTAGGAACAAACTGCTTCATACATGTGAATGAAGCTGTACGTGTTGGCTGAAGACATGAAAATAGAATTGAAGAAAACTGTCATCATCACTCACGTTTTTTGTCCCAAAGTTTCGGAGAAACCCTTCTCCGTCCTCGGCGGTTGGTGCCTGAGTTGTCTGATGCATGAATTCCAGAGTAAGAAGCCACCAATGTTCTTTTGTAGGAAATCAGACATCAGATACAACTCAGTCATCAACCGCTGAGGACAGAAGAAGGGTTCCATCGAAAATTTCGACAAAAAAAATGAGAGGTGAGCAATAGTTTAAAACTACAATTTTCATGCTTCATAAATGATTCTGTTTCTAGAAGTAAGTTATAATGCCGTTACGAGTTGTAGAAGATGGGCAAGATTTCATTCATAGAAATATTAAATGTAAGATGACCTTATTTTGCCGACAGGTTTTGCGGTACTCCTCTACTTGTCTACTTACTTCAGTCGGTGACAAACTTCTGCTAAAATGTACAGAAATTATGAAGCATGTCAGAACTCTTGATTTTGTTTTTTAAAGAATCAATTAACTGTACTTGAACAAATGAAATATACCAAAAATTGAATTTAATCAAGATGGTTCCTGATTGTAAGTTGGCTCCAAGTTAGCAGTTGTTTGTTATCATGATTTATATGAGTGGCTGCTTTTCAGTGTCTTTTTGGCTAAACTCAAAGTCCAGTGCAATGTGTAGATTTTATGATTACCCAATTTTTGAATGAATGCCAGATTCTGAAACGTAGTTTGGCGATAAAAATTACAAGAAAGCTATTATATGTTGAACATAAAAACATTATTATAAGAAAATATATCAAGATAGTTTTCTAGTTTTTATTTATACTGAGAAATACTTGTACAGCATTGTAACAATGACGTATGACATTTTACTTGAGTAGAAATCCATTTATGAAATAGATTTTCACCCTTCTGGAAGGTTTAACATATTTCTTGGTTTTTTTTATTTGAATGATTTAATTCCCGATGCCCAGTTTATTTTGTAGGTTATTAGAATACAGAAAACCTTGACGTAGTCTGGTATTTTATGAATATCATACAGTGAAATCAGGGTATTTGGTTTTGGGGGTTTATTACCCTGTTATTTCTATTAGGGGTACCACAGGGATCAGTTATTGGGCATTCAGGAGCTGCCATACTCATTTTAATGTAACGTCAGATGACGCTGCTTGCCCCTTGCATATTTGTGAATAAATAAAGTTTGCTATGGAATGCAAAAGAAGAAAAACATAATATAGTTTATATTGTTTTGTTATTATACGGCCTTGTATCCATGTGCCCTTGTTCCGCGTTTCATTGTCCCCAATTCAAAGGGTCAAGTCACCTTTTTAAAAGGGGGACTTTGCAAATATCAATTTTGATTTTATCATTTCATCTATTGCAGCATTTTCTAAGCTTTAAGATGACACCTTACTTGTGAAAATTGATCAAGGCGATCAAATTGTACAACAGAAAATCTTCTGCAAATTCTTATTATTTTCTTTATTTTTGGTTGCCTTTTTTTTCTCCAGTTTCTTGAAAAGTGTTCTGTTGCAACGTCCCTCTTTTCAGGGGAAAAAATAGCAACCCAAAAAATCCCCAACTTCAGGCCATGAAAATCCCCTTAAGCCAAGCCTTCCATATGGAAATCCTTAATGTGAAAACAAACTAGCAACCCATAAAATCCCTAAATTTAAGCTATGAAAATCCCATTTTTTTTCCCATTTGGCAACACCAATTCCCAAATGAAAGTCATAAAATCACATTTACTCAATTTAAATTTGGCAACAAACTGGCAACACCAAAAATCCCTAAACCCTACCATGAAAATTCCTAAATTAAGTAGTCACTTTTTCAATTGGTCAACACCAATGTGATAACGAACTGGAAACCCCAAAAATCCCTCAATTCAAGCTATGAAAATTCCCAATTCATAAATCAACCCTTTGAACCATGGCCCTTCCATACCACTAACCCGGACCAACCCAAATTTAAAAAACACAATATAGCCCCTAAACTTACTTTGTTTCCCTTGCTTTACTTTTTCATTTTACAGCAATCTTGATTGTTTCAATAACCAGCATTCACAAAAGAATACAGTAGAAACTCATTATAACAAAGTTGCTGGGGACAGACTAATTACTTCTTTATATCCAAAATTTCATTATATCAGGGTTTTTAAAACAATAAAAAACAAAAGAAATTAGTAAAATGGTATAGGAAAATTACTACTTTATAACAGGGCTTTTCTTATATCAGATTTCGTTATAATGAGTTTCTACTGTACTACACATTAAGTTTCTGACACATGACCTAAAAGCTGGTAAACTGGCTCATCGGGTATACGATACATGTGCACATGAGCAGGTATCTTTCCTTAAAACAATTGTTATTTCCAATGCGGTAGGCTCTTATCTGGTCTTCTCCTCCATAAGACATAATTTTATTAATTCTACAATTTATATTATTGCATTGCTGTATATATTTTGTCTTAAGGAACAATAAAACATTGAACATACCGGCTCGACAGGTTCAAAGGATTAATATAATTGAACAAATTTAAAATGGTGACTTTATGTTAAAAACTTGACAAATGCTTTCTGTAATTTTTTTAATCCTTCATTTATTTTTTCTGACATATGTTTTTTCTGGGATTGGCACTCCCATGCTCTTGTGGATTCCGAAGCCATTGTGGGATAGGTGAATTTATTTAGTATTAATCAAAATTTCACCATGTAAAAATAATGGAACATTCTGACAGCTACATCTCATTTTAAAAAGTAGAGGGGCAATGACATTTTCCTAAATAATCGAAACTTCGCCCTTGAAAATAATGGTACATACCATTTGGTTTTCCGTATAATCAAAAATAGGGGTGCCGAGGGGCAAATATTTTTCTAAATATTCAAACCTCTAAGTCAACCACTGTTTTTTTGAAGTTTGTTTTTGCTTGTAAAAGTTTAAATATTTGACAAAAGTTCGTGTAAGGATACATTTTCTGAAAGGAAATTTGACGAAGAATATGATTTTGATAATGGTTTATCTTAAAAAAGTATATATGTGTACCGTCGCGGCAAAAGGGACCAGTTGTCGGCAACTTCCATTTTGCGCTAGAGGCCGGTAAAGTTGAACTATTCCAAAATATGATGGGAAGGTCAATTTTGAGTTTTTTGTGGAAATGAAATCTTTGAACCCTTTTGTATCCAAAATGTAAAGATGGTTAATCAAATATAACGACTAACTTGTAAAAAAGTGTGATTTTTATCGCTATGTCGAATCGTTTTCATCATGAAAATGTGAAAATTTGTGTTTTGACAAACGGTTATGAGTACGATTATGGTAATTAATTATGCAATAATGAAACATGGTATTGAGTCCAAAAATTGTTATTAAATTACGCAAGGTTTCGTCTTCCATTGAGCCAAATTTCAAGGCGATAAACAAAAGGGAACATGGTGGTTGCTATGGAGATTTGCTCATACTCTATTCAGACTGCACACAAAATCGAATGGAAAAACAGGCCTACCTTTAACAGCCCTTTTCTCACAAACTAGTTTTAACAAACGGTTATGAGTACGATTTTATAATTTGCCAAAACTCGTCACCCAAAGCTCCGATTTGCATGATTTTGGTATCATTGAAAAGGGAATTAAATGAGCTTTACCACCACATGTAAATCTCCATATTTTGGTTTTGACCCAACTGGACCCTTTTGCCGCGACGGTACACATATTTTGAGTAAATTGGCATTCTATATAATTTTGGATGCCAATTTTTAAAACAAAATATTACAAAAAAAACTATCAAGATCTATTTCAGAACTTAAATTTTTTGTTATTTTCGTAATCTAGACCGTTTGGTCACATTTTTGATTTTTCAAATAGATGTTTGGCTCTAAAAACCATCAGGAATGTTACTATTATACCATTTTAATAATATTTATTGAACATTCCCCAAATTATAGGACCAATTTCAAAATATAAAAAATGCATTCTAGAGAAAAATGTCTGCTACAAGATGGAAACAGAGATCCAGGTCATACATTTTCCTATACTAAAGTTAGCTTGTCTCAAAAATTAATGTTTTCATGAAAATACAAATCGGAGAAATTGCATGTTTTATGAAAAAAATATGCCAATTTTGACCTAAAATTATAAAGGATTATCCCCCTGAAAAATTATCTTTTGACCTAAAAAGGATACATTTTGGGATATAAAACTTAGGCAAAAGAAAAAAAATAGTCTGTCACAGCTTCCCGCGCGCATAGCTTTAAAAAAATCCAAATTCATCCCATTTCTTTTTTTTTTTAGGTATTTGAGAGATTTTCAGTTTTGTTCATCTTTTTTTCCTATTACTGGAAAAATAAACGGCCGCGGAAAAAAAATAAATAGTGGCCGAAAAATGCAATAAAAAAATTAGGGGGTATTTCTGCATCCGCGTAGCCCTTTTTTACTAAAAAAGAAAAAAAAAACACCAAAAACGCATAGCACTTAGGGTTTTGACCTTAAGTAAGCTGAGACAGAGTTCTTTTTTTTTTGGCCTTATCAATAGTAAATAAAGACACAGAGTTGACTTTCAGTTGGTTCTCAATGGGAGTGTATTTTGCAGCCTGCTACCGTCCACACAAGATTACATGCATTACATACATAATGAACAAACAAATAGCAAACCATGTACAAAAATAGCTCAAAATGCTCACATTCATAAAGTTGGGACTTTTTAAAATCAGAATCAAAAATTGCATGAAAGTGTAAAGGGAGCCCGCTTACAATTTTTTGTAAAAATGTGACAATTAATAAAACTATTTCACTGGTTTCCAGATTGACTTCAAACTCATACTTATGTATCGACTGCAAGTGAATTGGAATCTGTACAGCAATTGGAATTGATCTCAAAAAAGACTCAAGTTTAGTATGGTCCCAATTATGGGAGGGAAAATTTATTCATTTCTGTTTTAGATGAAAAAATAGGAAAAATGGAAAACGGTACATGCCAATATCATGAATAGTCTAATCAGAATATGACTGATTTCAGCAATACAAATACAAATTATATCAAACATTGCTAATATAAGTTGGTCTCTCTCCATCACAAAATATTCTATAAATAAGGGAACATCCTAGAGGATTTGAAAGTTGCTACTTTTAAAGATAAACCATGCATTTTGACTACATTTTCAGCACTATACACAACACTTAGCAATTTTGTGGATCTGGCAGAAATAACCGATTCAGATATAAAAAGGGTGGTCACAAGGAAGCAGGCACCTTTGGTTCCATTCATTAATATTTATCAATATTCACTGATCAGTTCTTATCAATATTAAATGATCAATTCTTATCAATATTCAATAGTGATCAATACAAACAAGGCAGAAAGAAGAATACACACTTGGAAGGTTATAGTTATCAATATTTATAAAATATGGAAGTCTTGGTTTCGTTATCATAATAAATATCCTGTGAAATTAAGACTTGTTCACATATAGGCACAATAAAAACACTGGGCAACTTAAACAAAAATCCAGGGTAGCTGTTGCATTTACAAACAATGGGGCCTGCAATGTGGATTTTTGTTTACATTATCCAAATATTGTTTGGCCTATAGTGGAATATTGGGACACCGAGTTTTGTATCATTTTGAGTGTTGAGTACCAGAAAGATTTTGTACCAAAAGATCTTTGTAACATACACATCAGAACCATACAGCATTAATTTAAATGAAAAAAATTATTATAACATCGTCTGTGCAAATAGTTATTAACCCTAACTCCCTACCCCACTTTCTTTTCAATTCAGAAACTTATCTCCTCGGAAATTTGCAAGTCAAAAATATAGAGTTTCCACCTAAGTTCAAACACGGTACCTCTCGCATCTCAAACTAGTTATCACTTTGTCAAGCCACCGATCAGGCAGCGCCATGGCAGCGATTTTGTGATCACTACTAACTTTGGTCTATGATGTATCCGGACTTTGTCGATTTGCCTAACTTTGCAGAATTTTTTTTTTAATTTTTTGGTATTTGGTAGGGTTAGGGTTAGAGTAAAAACAACAAGTGGTGTTTACAGTTCAATTGTGGTGTCTGGTCACAATTGAACATGGACATAACACATAAGGTGCGTGTCTTAAAACTGCTGTCCTTGGCCTATTTTCAGTATTCTGGTGCTCAACACTCAATATCAAAATATCTTGTCATTCCAAAAATTTTAACTACAACTCGATTTTTGGACACAAATGCTGATGTGTATGACAATCTGATGACTATCAGCATCTAAAGACCAAATACATTACAAAAAATGTTGGAAATATTGAGCATACAATTCCCAACAAAATACAAAGACAAATAATATTTAAATATGTACATTCTTTTTTGTCTGTAATAATACTCATACAGACATATATTAACAATCAAATGCAGTTGTGGTAACTGTTTTCCTTGTTGATAAATTTAAAATCTTCAAGTACATTATACATAATTTGCAAAGAAAAATGCCATTTAATCATTGATACAAGAAGATGTTGTTTTCATATCAAAACAGTGTAAGACCTTAAGCTGTATCTAAACTGAAGAAAATTGAACCCACTAGGAAAAAATATCAAGAAATTTCTGTGTCGGTGATATATAAATAAAGAACACAATAATTGTATGTTTCCTTTTTTTATTTTTCTTACTTAATAAAAGAAACGCTTTAATACATATAAATCAGGTACTCTGATCGAACCACCAGGTTGGCAATAATGGGATATTTCAGATATGTATTCTACATCCGCCCGCCATGGAAGGCAATGCTGGAACTGAGGTTCAAATGACAGCAGGAATTTCATTAGCCAGCACTGGAATTGGGGTGCAAAATAGAAATTGAATTTTCAAATGGAATTTATGAAAATCCAAATGCTTTTCACAGTTCCCAAGACTTCATGCTACTGGAATTTCAACAATTTGCTGTGCCTTCCATACCCTCCAACTGGAATTGAAAGTCAAAATATCACATGGAATTGGAACCTGAATTGAATTCCAACTGGAAGTGTCCTATTTGGAAATGCCTTCCATAAAAGGGGGAGGGGGTGCAGAATACATCTGGAATAGCCCAATGCCAGCTTGAGGATCTCCGCCATGTCTATGGCAATCATTTGTGGTGTTAAAAATCCCACCCCTAACCTGAGACAAAATCATTAAAATTGCATTTAGGCAGTTGTGATTGTTACAACGTCGCCTCGACAATCAACATTTCATGTGTGCAATTTTTAACATGACCTTTATCTGACGAACTGAGAGTCCTAAACCAGCCCCAATTAATGTTATGCAGGCACAATTCATCAAAGCATTTTCCCATACTTGACTAATACAAAACACACCTAAATGAAACTAAACAACACATTGTGTCCATCAGCAGCAAATAATGACTGCATTTTGCCATAAGGTACAAGCATTCAGAAGCACAAACACTGAAAGAAAAACAACATAAGCTAGAAATTCTGAATTTGATATTGCATCAACTAAATCATACACAAAAATTCGAAACTACTGCACAACAAAGCTCTACAGAATTTATATATAATCAGCTGATTCGTAAATTACATCATTACATTTGTTGTTAACACCATGTAATGCGAAAAGAAGTGTAGCAATTCACCTTTCAAGATTTCGGTTTTCAATTCTAGTTAATAATGATTATCGCAATCCTATACAATAATAAAAATAAACTTTCTCTGCGGACAAATAGCTAATTTTTTCATTTTAGACTAGAAATGAACAAAGATATCCCTAAAAGTACAATTCAAATAAAATTCTCATCTGGATAAATAAATCTAATCTTTATAAATAACAACTCAAGTTTTTGTACTTTTGATTGATGTCTCTTGTTTTTGATCAACATTTGCACATTTGGGTTTCAATGTCAAAGAAAGAACACTACCAAATCAATATGTTGATGATAAAGGGCAACGTTTAACACAAAAACATTAGACCATCCATGAAGGATCAGGTGAAAATGGAATTTTGATATTGGTCAAAATCTTCATGTACAAAAACACTTAAAAATGGTGAATCTATTACAAGTGGTAATTGCTTGGAAAATAGACACTTAAATAAATAATAATTGCAAATCCATATGTGAAATCATCCAAACGTAAAGTGCTCAACCATAAAGGGAGCTTGAATATAATATTGGGTTTCTTTGATAAAACTGCATAAAGCTATGAAGTTTTATCGAAGAAATCCAATATAACACTTAAATAAATAGTAAAATCCCCTTGACCCCTTATGATGACTTTAAAACTGTGTCAGGATAATCAAACCTTATCTCTGAATAGGTCTTGCCAACTTTACACCTGATTTACCGTGGATGTTTCATATATGATATCAAGCAAATTTATCAAAATGAAAATGAAAAAAACAAAATGTCAGATGCACTGTATCAGACCCAGCAATGGACACTAATCTACTGGAATATAAGCTGTGTTTCATATAAGCAGTATGCATAATAATTGCTTAAAATGAATTTTTGAGTGTTGCTGCGCAAGCCACATCGCTGGTAAGATACACTGGCTTTTGTCGGTTAAAAATCAGTGTATTGATAAGCCAAAGCATGCCACAGCTTATATTCCAGCATGTTTCTTCTTCTACTAATAACAATATGTTTCACTTCATTTCTTTGAAATGCTTCAAGACATAAATATTAACAAAGGACAAAAGGTCAAAAACACATCATATTCAGTGAGCATTTTCTTGCAGTTACATATATAAATTTATATGTACACATCTTGCATGGAACTTGAAATTTACTCAGACAAAACGAAAAATATTTTGGTCCGAAGTTGTTTAAAAATGTGGAAAATGCATGAACCAAGCCAAAAATAATGAGCGATACTATATTTTCCATGGTCTTTTAATATTATTTTGTTATATATACATTTATAACCATGGCAATGGGACTCGGTATGAAATCCTCGTACGAAAATGTTTTGAGTGAAAAAACAACCTCTGGGCAGCAGATACATGAAAATCAAAAAAAATGTATTTGTTTCTTTTTGATCTCTTATTTTCAATATATACAAATTTGAACTTACAAAAGGAAATAAAATACAGATTTCATCATGAAAATATCTGTGAGGAACTTTCATCCGCTCTACAAAGTAGATGTCCCAAATTATATGAAGGTGGTCTGAAACTTTTGAAGATAACCTTTGACCCTAGCAAAATCAAAATATAAACGTGTAGTATCCACACGCTAATTTTTTAAATGTTGTCAAAAAAAAAAAAAAAACAATAAAATCTGACAATCCAAAAACTTTGATATTTTATATCTAGTGCTTGAATTATCCTTATTTGACAGGAATATCATGATTTTGTCATTTCTACACATTTGTATTTATCCCCTTTAAAAGCCTCAAAAGTATCTGTTGGTCACAATTTCTCACTCCAAAGTGCGAAGTCCATTTTGCCACACCACAGTCGGAAGTGAACAATGCATAGAGGTTGATATTGAATCCCTTTCTTCTGGCTTAGTCGATTCAGTAATGTACTCATTTTAATGTCATGATCCTTGTTTAAGTGTGAACACATCCAAAGCAATTTCTGATGAAGTATTACATTCATAGGTTCATTTGGTCATGTCTCATAAATACAGTTTAAATCAAGGTTCTCCATAAACCCAAGCATAGTATAGATCCAGACCTAGTGCAGAGACCATCTCAAGGTTTGCAGCAAATCTAGGCTATGTAGTCAGCGACTATTTTCCGTAGAATTTCTTATTGATCAAAAAGATGAGTAGGTTGACGTTGATTTTGGCTCGGCTGAACATGTTCATTACTTGTGCTCCCTCGTATTGAAGCTGAAGTAAATCCTGTAAATTAGAATGATGGAGAAATAATCAGAACATACAAATTAAATATCAAAAATCATGTCAACTGTGATTTCTAATTCTGTGGGTCTACATGTAATTTGAGCAGTCAAAGTTGACAACAATGTGCACAGTCACTGTTGGATCCATACCTACCCATTGGTAGCAATCCCTAGTTCATATATGGCATTTGGTACGAAAATTTTAGGAAGGGGGGGGGGGCTTGTTGCAAGACGTGTTACAAAAAGGCTTGGTTAGATGAGTCATTAATTCATTTATGACCTACCAACCCCCATATCCACAGGCCAATCCCAAACCACTAAAAAGTGACAATATGACATTTAGAGCATTGGTTGTTAGTTAATATGGATTTTCAAAACTTAACATCAGTAACTTTATATTAGAGCAAATACATATGGCCAAATTTCTATATAAAGTAAGCATGTTTTATTTTGCAAGGTCATAAGTCACTTGTCCAATTGCCTATCATGACAAAAATGGATAACAATATTTATGCTTATGGATTTTTTTATGGATCTTACCTGAATAGAGACCATCTCCTATGAATTAATTAAACACTGACATCAAATACAGCAAGGTCAGAGGTCATGTCATGGGTAGGTCACATCATGGGTCAGGGGTCATTTTATATATATATCACCCATCATATGTGTTTTTGACATTTTTATGGCTCTTACCTGGAAGATAAGTTGTATGGAGTCCATCTTGACTCCCATGAATTTAGCATTGACGTCAAACACAGCGGGGTCAGAGGTCTGGGTGATTTCAAACATCACATTCTTGAATCTGTTGGAAGAAATAAATTGGTAAAAATTAATGATTTGATACAAGTATCAAAATTACATTAAGTATATTTCTGTGCAAATTATCATATACTATGGTATTTCCATGCTACACAACATTAGAGCAAAGTGATGCAAAATTATGTTGGCAGTGCGATTACTACTATGGTGTTAACTCTTTCACTCCGGCAAGCCGTGCGTGCACGATTGGCCGGAATTTCTAATTTGACTCAATTTATTCAAATTGCTCTAAAAATAAAACTATAAGCCCAAATTGGTTGAAAATTTGCCAGCAAATCATTTTTACAACCCTGGTGCACTACAACTATCATATGCTATATGCTAAAGTGAGGTGTCTGTGAGCCGCTCTGAGAGGCTTGCCGTCCAAATAGGACAGATTGTTAAAATTTCATTGCGGAGTGAAAGAGTTAATTTGTTTTTCTCTAAGGTTTCACAAATGTAGGCAAGAACAAGTCAAAAGTATGCATGACAGAAAATTCCCTTTTATAACACGTCTGATTTAGAAGCGAGGTTCATACTGGTACTTACTGAGGTTCTTCCAGTCCTTCAATCTCCAAGATGATACCTTTTTCATGTAACCTTGAGCCTGTGTATTTCAAACTGATTGCCTTGGCTTTACCACCCTTCTTCTTTTTGTCATCACCACTTTTGGATATTCTCCTAGTTCGGAAAAAAAAGTATGGAATTTATCAAATATCAGGAAGACATACAGAAGTCAAACAACAATTCAAGCAAGAGCTCTTCCGCCAAACCAGTGCATTAAATTTGCAGATGTTGAAATTTCTCAATCACCTTGAACAGAAACTGTTGCATCAAGTTGGGTCGGATATGGTTATGAAATTCCATAAGAATAACGAGAGGAAACTGGTCATATGTTTTGCAGTCATTATTGGACTTAATGTCCAACAGCTTCCAAAATATACAGTCTATCACAATTTTGCTCTTTATGAGAGGTTCAATTTGCAAATACAAGAACTGGGTAATTGGGAATCTGTCCAGTCAAAAACTTGTGGTATTTCCTTGGTCTTACAATCAATGTCATTGAGTCGCGCCGAATGAACATCAATAGATCAGGTCACAGCAAAAAGTTTTCTACCAGTCAGTGTGTCAGGAAAACAAAACAAGAATGCCCCTGAGATTGCCCTAACTTAAAACCCCAACTAGATAGGTCACAACACTATTTGGTGTTCGTGATTCTTTGTTTCTAAAATAACAAAAATCAGAAAAAATGACTTCCCTTCTGAAAGAGAAACCTCAAAATAGAGAAGGGCTATACGTTTGGACAATATTTTGTTCTAATTATAGATTTAGGTTTATTTAAAATTGGCACTTTTGATCTATAAATTGCTTTGGTAATGTTTTGAGGTTTTTTACCAATGTGTAGGTAATTCTGGTACTACATACTTGGCTGTCAGTAATATTGGGCATCAATACCTTCAATGTTTCAGAAAAATTGCGGGTCATGATGTACTTTGTCATCACTTTGTGTTAAAAGAGTTCATAATTAATGAAAAAAATAAGCACTGCTGAAGCAACCCCTTGTTTTATTCTTTGAATTTTCAGGTGTTTAAAGGAAGCTGTTTTGTAAAGTAAGTCAATGGGAAGCTAATTTGTGGTGTGGCGCCAGATATTATTCTAGTCAAAAACCAGCTTAACTAAAATGACTAGTAATCTACTTACTTTGCTTGTAGGTTATCCAAGCATGTCCTGATGTATTGGTTGTAATAATCGTTCTGTTCCTCGTAGAACGAGGCTTTGTTTTCCAGGCCTTCCAATGTGCCTCTCATCTTGAGCAGATCTTGTTTCCTTCTCTGTCGATATCTTCTCTGGTTGCGAATATCCTGTGGGGAAAACAAACCAGACCAAATTGAAATCTTCATGGCCACTATATCACACAAGATGGGAGTATGGTCAAGGATGCAAGTAACTGAAATCAAAATTTCCTGAAATGACTAAAACATTTACTGGAAAACGGCACTTTTCCTTTTCTTTTATACAGAGCAAAATTGATGAAAACAAGATATTTTCAGTAAACTTTGTGAATTCAGGAAATTTCCTAAAAGCTTACATCCCTGTATGATAAAATAGTATTCTGAAAAATCAACGCTGGTAGTTAAAGCTGGTTTGTGTGGTTGTAACATTTGCAACAATTTAAAATGTGTCAATTGGGAAATTTTGCAGTAATCATGACCAGATAAAATAATGAAATGGTTTAAACAGCTTAATTTAATTTGGCTTGGTTATGATTAAACATTGTGGCAATTATGGCAAAGTCGCATACTAAATCACAACAATTCTGAAACGCAAAGACATGACCGTCCCCCACAACAACACAGTACAAAGCGACACTTTCTCCAAAGTGATGTGAATTCTTTCAAAGAGGAACAATTTTCCCCTTGTTGTAGTCCACACATTACAAAATAACTGACTGAGGAGTGAATCTGGGACCACCAGCTAAGGGATCACTTCAAAACTCAACCGGAGATGGCTTGCCTGGAACCGCAGGTTCTGGTCGAATGCTACTGCTCTGGACAATGGCAACCGACAATAAAGGTCAGCTGCCGGCTGAGTTTTGAAGCGGCTCCTAATATCACAGATTTTTTATTGGTTTGAGTAAAATCTACTTCTGTACAAAATCTGAAATAATGTCTTTGGAAATTTTCAAAATGCTGATTAACTGAGGTATTTGTTCAAAGTTGGTAAAGGTGAAAGGTAAGTAAGCAAGGGATGGGAGGAGCTTAAGAAATTGCAGAATCCCAATATAGGTTAGAAACTATGTAAATTGGGGCATTTACATTTGAAGGTTTATATCATATAAGCCTGCAATACATTGAATTTGGTATTGCAAAGGGCCTCAGAGCAAACATTAACAAAGCAACCCACAGCATCTATAAACATGATATAGAGTAATATGGTTAATAATATCAAAAGGTTTTTTTCATGAGTCAAGCATTATCTTGACACAGCAAGCAAATGTATGATGTATGATCAGTGTGCGATATGTATAACAGCACTTGAATACAGTGGTGCAATATCATCAGAAAGAGGATAGGAGTTATTGGTTCTTGAAGTAGTAGGGTAGATAAAGCTGATGCTTTTCTTAATGTAACCACAACTGAAAATGAAGCAATTCCCTGAACCGCAAATTGAAATTTGGACCTCCCATGTGTGTTTGTATATTTTCAAATCCATTCAGCTTAGCCTAAGCATCCATCTTTAAATAAAATTGAAGATCATTTTAGGCACATACCAGTTAACAATAATTGACCATGATCTCACAGAATCTCATATTGGAAGTCCGAATATGTCATAGACAAGGGTTATATAATGGTATACAGAGTTTGGGAAGCAAGAGGTTCCCAAGTTCGAATCCAGGTGAAACCATGCTTTTCACCCTCCCTTTCCAAGGAGGCTAGAAACAGAAAATCCCTTATGGTCAGTTAGGGTTAATCAGTGTTGTTTCCCCCTCCCACAAGAAATTAACAACTTTCAATCTTGGCTTCATTTTAGTTTAAATTCTTGGTTGCAGCAAAGAAAATAAACAGATTCAACAAAACATATTTAAACAAATCAACAGAATATTGATCAATCCAGGCATTAGACAAATGGAGATAAGGGTGCATGGTGAATTATGGTGGTTCTTGGCTGAATTCAAATCAGACCTACCTGGCAATGATACAAACCATCCTTCAACAAAATGTTTCGTTTTGTTTTTAAAAATAACAAAAGAAACTCTAAATAGTTCATTGATTTACTAGTGATTTGTCCTCAAAATGCACTTGACAAAATATATTGAGCATGTTACTATGAGTAGAATTTTAATGATTTCTTAAATTTAAGAATTTCTTTAACAAAAAACAAAAAGAAAAGAAATTGGGTGGGTGAATGTCACTTTTCAACTCATCTATGTTTAAGAGCCATATCCAAATTTTTCACAATGTTTCTTTCAATATCTTTGTTTTAGGAGTCAAATAATACCATTCACTATATTACTCAAAGGCCACATTGTGTGTGTGTCGTAAGTTGAGAGAAAAGCCTTGCTCAAGCAATTATTTGGTAGCAGGACAAAAAGTTTATTCAAACTAACAACGGTACAGTAATCCTGGGACAGTAAGCAAAACAATTAGAAAAATGATCGTCCCGATATGATATTTGTCCTGTTAGCGGTCCACTATTTTGTGCCCGAGGGGGCTCTCCTTCATATGGCACTGAATGGATCATTTGGAATGCATATTTCTATACAGATCAGAACAAGATACATCCTGATTTGTTAGGTTTTTCTCTTTCATTTGCAATTTTCAGTTTACACTTGCTAACACCAAACCGACTCTTAACCTGAAATGCATGTGCACAGCAAACTTTAGCTAAATCAACATTGTACGTGGTCTCACCTGTGCAATGGAGTTGATAAGTGCCTGGTAATTATCTTCCTTTGATACAAGGCCTGCATCTTCCAATTTCTCTAAGCTTTTAAGAATCTTCTGCTTCTTGGCTTCAATGGGTAATCTGTTCAAATTGAAAATAAATATTGTAACTAGTGAATTGTATTGTACCAGTGACTCTGTGTAGACCATGTAGTCTTGCTATAGGTTGATTCACAGAAATACCATTTTCTATGGAGACGAATGAAGTGAAAAAAGATGTCTGAAGTGTTAGAGGACCAATTTTCCTTACTTCTTCGCCATAAAAACACCGGTTGCCAAATGATGTCTGGAAATCGGAAGGAATCAGCACCGACAAAACATCGGTGTAACAATGGTATGACATAGTTGAATGCTTGCATTGCTCGGACGGTCACCAGTCAGATGCCGTTTATTATTGGAACATAACTGAAGACAGCATTAACAAGCCGCAAGGTTTTATCTCCAAAGTTAAATTCTTGTGGCATGCTTTCAGCATCTCTATGGGTTACGGACAACAACCTGTCTCTGCACAGACACTGCTTGATCACCAATTGATGGCCAATGAATTTATAAACACATTGTAAACCTTGCCAAAAGGTTATGTGACCAGGGTATCCGTCTATAAAATGCTGGAATACAAAATATCTTGCTGCATAAGTCTTTAGTTGGGTTGGCGGAACGACAGGGGAGGCGGGAAAACTCACTTGTTATCGTCTAATCCTGATGCTGTCCTGGTGAGTTTGCTTGAGTCATCTTGGAGATGTTCATCTTGCTTCATACGCCTCTGTACAAGTAACCTATGTTCTTCCTCCTACAATCAAAACATTACAAGGAGAAAGGGCTTGATTTGCTGTACTGTAATGAACCAAATGCAAGCTAACTTACTTTATCAATAATTATCACAAGGCATAACAGTGCAAAATAAATTCATGGCCCAACCGGGATTACAACCTGGAATGTAACAATTCAGCACGAGCACGCTAATGAATAGGCAATGATGAGGACTAATCCCTCCTTTTTGGACTATCCCACAGGAATAGTACCTTATGTTTGGAACTCATGAAATAGGTGGCACTACTCCATGCCATGTGAAATACATTTAACCAATCAGATGCAAAGAATCTATATATGTCCTCTATCAAATATACCGTGCAACTAAATAACAAGCTCAAGTTAGTTCCATCCTGGTTACCATCAAGAAATGACTTTATATCGTCATGTGATTACAAGAAAGCTGTGTCTGCCATGGCTGCCATGGCTGCCATATGCAATATTTATTTAACACCTATCACTACAACGCTAAAACCCCTCAAAATTCAGCTCCTATAGGTCAGTGGCTCTTGAAATGGTTCTTCAGGTGACACCATCACCTGAAGGACCATTTCAAGAGCCACTGACCCTAGACTGGGCATAATACAGTGTGCAATGCAAATCTATGAAAAATGGCATATATGACTTCTTGCAATGAAATGACTTTACATTTGCTATTCCTTACTTGTTCAGCTGTAGCTGGGGTAGTGAGAATGGTTTGTAGCGTATCTCCTTGCTGACATCCAATTACATCTACAACAAGACGCTTAGCCCTATGCAAAAGAAATGTATTACAAAAATTGGTATTAAGTAGTGAATGTTAATTCAAAGTACGGATTCTGTTATTCACTATGTGGATCCTTGAAGGTAATTGCATTTGCTAAAACTAAAATTCTTAAATATTAAATAAAGGAAGACCTAGTCAAAGATCTTTGTCCAGAAGCAGAAAACAACAATTGCCAAACAATATTCTGTGCAAAAGAGACAAGATCAAAACTTTCTTTAAGAAGATCTTCTTGGCGTCTTCATAACTATCTTCATGTAACTCAAATTTGTTGTTAAGTGTCACTGTCAAGGCAATTTCCATCTGGGCTAGCATTGGGTCTGCCTGAGGATCTGCCCAACACCCAACACCCCCTTCCAAACCCCTGTATCAATTCACAATATGGATGAGATCAGATCAAAACTTACTTGAGGAAGATCTTCTTGGCATCTTCATTGCTATCTTCATGTAACTCAAATTTGTTGTTAAGTGTTAGTGAGATTTCCGTCTTGGCCATCTGGGCTAGCATTTGGTCTGCCTGAGGATCTGTTGGGTCTCCTGGGGCTTCACCTAGCATTTAAATAAAGTCATTGATTTAGAAAATCACATAGCTTTTAACAAAATGAAATATCAGGGTTACCTATAACAATGCATTTCTTCTCTCAAAATTTGTTCCAGCAGCCTGATGTTTCTAATGGGATAAAGTCCAATAAACACAACTTCCAAGGTATGGGACAAAAGCAATTTTCAATTCCTTAAGTTACAGAAAATATAATTTTCCTTTGTAACTAAGACTAAAATGCCTAAACTATCCATGCCTGCCTGATTTTAGATTTCTATTACCGGAATAACAACTATTAAACACATAACAACTCTTGGTCATGGATATCAACATGTGCCATTTATTTCAAGAATACATTTTTACTTCACATTTATATTTAACTGACTGTTCCACTTTGGCTCAATAACTCATCTATTAACTGTTGGAGGACATACATACCTAAGATATCTTCCACTGATGGAACCTCTCCTAAATCATCCAGCAGCTCATGAAGAGCATCCTCCTTATCTGGAGCTAGCACTTCAAGGTTTTCAACTAATAACTAAAAGAACAAATTCATTAATCAGAGCATTAGAGTGTATCAAGGAAGGTAAACAAAGGTGTCTGTGATCACTGCCATCTTGCGGTCTTAGAGCTTGGTCACAATAATCATACGAACAGCTTACGAGCAGTGTTTAGTCCATTTAAAAGGATCACGAGCAGTGAGTAAAGCGAGCAGCGAGGGCGTCGCGTGGTTCAATTAGATTGACTAAACACTGCTCGTACGATTATTGTGACCAAGCTATTATATAGGTCTGATTTTTTTAGACAAGCTCATGCATCTATACTCAATGTCACAATTCCTAGTAGAACTTAAAATAAAAAGTACAAATGCAACTATAGCAGCTTGCATTTCAAGGACAAGTGATCAATTTGTTAGATGAAATTTGGTGCAAACTTAAGTCATATCTAGCTGCACAAATCATGACTAGTCCATCTAGATGAACCTCGCAAGCGAACTTCGCGCTCGCTTGCAAGTTCCATCTAGATGGACTAATCACGACTTGCAGCACAAAGCGTGTGTGCATTTTATTTCATGCCCGAATCACATCCACATTTCTGGCATGATCTATTGGGACTTACAGTGAGCATGATATGCAGACTAATTCAATTATGAGGAGTCAAGTGTCGCAAGACCACCAATAAAACCTCAGCCTACATAAAGCATCGACCATGAATGACAAAGAAATGTTAGCAATTGCTATTGTTAAAGATGCACAAATCTCGGAGTGCATATTTTCATTTACCTGGGTTATAAACCAAAATCATTAACCAGAAATGTTCTTTTATTGTTCCATCCAGGCAGTAATTCTTGAACGCTTGTTCAAAGTAGAGCGTAGATGCAGATCATTGTCACTTTTGCACTTTCCTGTGGGAGACTACTGCATGAACACTGCCCTCTAAGCATCCACCAATTCATAAACTATCTTTGGAAGCATTAAACAGATGAAGACTGCTAGATCAAAAGCCCTGCATAGGGAGACCATGTCTAAGCACCAGGTTTAATTTGGAGGATTCTAATCAGGTGCCAGAGGAACTGTTTGAAACCAGGAGAATTACTTCTCATTGCTTTATGTACAGCTTTGTAGATTTAAGCAATTAGGTTAAGGAACTGATTGCACAAGAATAAGCAACATTGTTTAATACATTGTTTAATCACTATGGCAAGGATAACACAAGAAAGTATCTAATGGATCATAGAAGCTTATTTCGATTGGGGTCAAAGATCTTTCTTGATTCAGTTTTAAATACAAAAGAACAAATGGAGTACCTGAGGAAGAACAATGTGTACGTACTGAAAACCAGATGCCCAAATGCATATACAAACACCGTTCATGCAATCAAGCTCAGGTCTCAAGGCAAGGGAAGAACTGCTGCACTAACCCAATTCTCAATTTAGCTACTTGATCACAAAAGAACATTCTTTGCTATCAGTCAAAATGTTAGATAATTTTTTTTAATAAAAGAACTTTTACCCCTTTGATGTGACATGAGTGTTAACTTACTGCGTGTGTGTCAATTATCTCTTTGACTGACATGTACACTATAGGTTTGGAAGGATTGACAAAGTCTGAGTACTCATCGATATTGAAGGCATCCTCTGGTTCTGCTACATCACACACTCGCTGGCAGAAATCCCTGAAATCACACGAGGAAAAAGAAATGGATTTCAATAATAAAGTCAGAGTACAAGAGATAACTTGAAGGTACTGGCTTAGATTCTTTCCACTACTAATTTACTTGCACATTTTAAAACATGAATTGACAGAACATGTTTATAGTAGCAGCGTGTATACTGATATTGGACTCAATTTTATGGTTATAGTATATAACCTACCATTAGTTTCTCCTAATTTTGTGGAATATTTGAGAAAATTGCAATTCTTTAACAATTTTTTTTTTCCCGGAGAAAAACAAAATGGTGTAAAAACAGTGTTTTTAGTTAAAAAAATTAAGTGACACAGATCATTATGATCATCAATTGATTTCAATCTCTATGTCGATAAGCAGAAAAGACTCTGAAGTTAGGTGCTTCCCTGTGGTTTTGAGTATCAGTTATGTTTTCTTATAAATCATGGATCTTGTGCAACTTTGTTTTGGACTCTGTACTGTTAGGTTATCAGTGGAATTAAGCATATTGAATACTTAAAACGATTGGTAAGATACTGATTTTAAGTGAAACAGACCAATTTTCTAATTATCAAAAGTGGCTTATTTAAAGATTTTTCTTGTGAATGTATTAATCACTAAGTCGGCTCAAGCTGAATAAAATATTAGAAATTCCATTGTGGAAAGATCATGTACGAAAAAAAGTACACACCTTCCAAACAGATATATATTTTGGTAAAATTTTTATATGTATAGGCTTTCTATAAAAGATAAACATACATTTTGGTGAAATTTAGATAGAAATCTGATGGTCTTTAAAGGCAAAAATGTAGTAAACATAAAGTTAAACATATGACTTACTTGAATCTCTCAAAAGCTTCTTCCACAAAGGGGTTCAGCTGCTGTAAGTGAATACTATCTTTTCCAAACTAAACATGACAGAACAAAGAATGTAAAAATGAAAAATGGCGTTAATATGTGATCATCCAGCAAAAACCTACAATAAAGATGACCCGTGGACAATTTTTTTTACTGTATAATCAAATGGAACATCTCCTCAGATTTAAGATGGTACTAGTTTCAAATTCTTGACAACCAAAGGTGGAGTTATGAATCTTTGAAAATACGTAAAACTAGGAAAACTTGCGTTACGTTTTCATTTTAGGCCAAAAATTAAAACAAATGGCTGTGTTTCCCTAGAGAAAAATAAGGACACTTGGCCCGTCTTTTTTTAAATGTTTTATATTAAAATGCTTAACTAATTTTTGACTGGGGTTGACATTATTGTCGTTCTTCCTTGTAGACATGTTGCCAAAATAAAATAAAATAATGAAAAAAAAAAACCTTGTTGTTAATTTAAACTGTTTACGATACAGAATCAAGCTAATCTTCAATTTGTATGTTGATGGAAATACATATCACAGATTATGTGAAGATTTCATTGTGTATAAAGTTTACAATGGAGTTGTTTGTTTGGATTCTTGGCATTCCTACCTTCTTGCCTGAAGCAACACTCTGCAGTACTTTAGTGATAGACCCCAGATTTCTTCTCTGATCTACACTCATACCCTTCTCTACACCAATGTCTATGATATCAAAGGCATCAGGAGCTACGATGGCTGGATTCATGTACCGGTAGTAGATTAAATTACCTACAATCTGTTATGCATAAACAAAGGAAAACAAAAAGGATACATGGCTATCAAATATACAAATAGGGAAGAACTTTACATTTCTACACTTGGAGACAAATTCTGATGTGTAAGAACTCTTCTACAATATATACAATATTGTGATAATTGTAATGTAGCAAAGATTTTTAGGAATTTCGATACTTGTGCTTATCAGGGGTAGCACCAGGTCAAAAAGTGCAGGGGTCCCTGGAGACAACCAAGCTATACAATAAATGCAAAAATAGGCAGAAATAATGAGTCCCAAGTGGTTATGGGTGAGTCCGGGACTTCGCTTGCAAGTTCCATCTAAATGGACTAATCATAACTTGCCGCACAAAGCGTGTATGCATTTTAATTCATGCCCGAATCACATCCACATTTTGGCATGATCTATTGGGACTTCCTCTTAACCACTGTGAAATATTGAAATGTGCCTGCCACCTTCAGAAAGTAAACGTGCCAGCTGAAAACAGCTTTAAAGTTGCCAGTAAAGGTAGTTATACTTTCTCCATATTTGAATAAAGGGTCATCACCTGTACAGTGTCCCAGAATGAAGTTATCAAGATTTCAACGCCACACAATTCAAAAACCAAATAGTTTTAGACAATGAAACTTAGTAACAATCATGCCTGAAGTCTTGACTTTGTGTGGTGCAAAAATAAAGAAAATTCATGTATTACTTTTCTAGAAATGAGCATTTGAAGCTCAATAGGGGTTTGGATAGTTTTCCCAGTTTAGGTAAAGTTGTAAAAATTCAACGGAGATTTGCAGCATAACCATGCAACAAGAACGTCATCTTTACAGACATAGTCATGATAATATTTGTCCAATTATAAGTGTCTTTGTTTTCAAGATTATATTAACCTAAATCTGGTTTCTTTTCATCTGGAAAAATCATTTGATATTTTATTAGGTAATCGTTTAGGGAAATCATTGAGCGGGTAATTTGAAAGTACGCTAAAAGGGCTGGTACCCTGATAGCAGTGGTTGTAGGAATATGGTAATTATTAATCAAACATAATACCTCATTTGTCAATAGAGAAAAGAGTATCATGATTGACCAATACCTGGAAAGTGCAGGTATCATTGAAACAATGGAAAGATTTATTTAACATTACCAGGAGCCAGATATCCCCATCGCACAAGTATTCCATCTTAAAAATGTCAGAAAATAAAAAGTTGATGGTATCGGATGACAGAAGGAACTGCAAAAAAGTAGCGTGTGGACGCCAAGGTCAGAGGTAGAAGCCGAATTTACATTCTACTGAACTTTATTAAGACTCCATGGCATCATCAAGGAGAAACAACATGCGAAACAAAACAGAAATGTTAGTAAAGATGATATCCTAGCTCGCATACTTCCCCTGCAAATTTCCGCTGGATTTTTAGTACCTCTCCTAACTGGGAAAAGTGTCCAAAGCCCTTTGGAGCTTCAAACGCTCACTACTAGATAATTATTGCATGGATTTTCTTATTTTTTGCACCAGAGCAAGAAAAGACATTAGACATGATTGTCACCAACTTTCAATGTCTGGAATTTTTTAGTTTTTGAATTATGTGGCATTGAAATCTTGATAACTTTATTCTGGGACACACCGTATAAAGAAATCGTAAAGTTTCTTTTGTTTACTTTTAGCCAAATTAATGCTACAGTCAAAAATGTGTCTAATAGTGACCCATAGAAACCTATAGGACATTTATTTTGTTAAAATAATATTCCACTTATTCATTCAGCACTTTATTTTACCATATGTTTACAACGAATCATAATATAGACGTGAAAATGTACACTACCAAACTAAAAACATTAATTTAACAATCATGTTTTGAAATCTTTTGTTCTTGGGATTTTTGATATACAGATACAACCTAGTGGCACTCAACCCTCCATTTATTGCAAGCATAATTCAGAGTCAAAAGTTGGTGTGACGCTTTTTTAAGAAGTTTTCCCTACAGAAGTCTGTGCTAAAATTTCTTCGGCAGTGCAGTGTAAACAAAATATGCATGGTGCAGATTGCATTTAGAAGCATACTGCCCTGTACCCTGGACATTTGTTTAGTCAGGGGTACAGGGCAGTATGCTTATACAGATGAGATGAGAGAATTACCTTGAGTACATCATCCTCTGAGGCATCAGGGAACTTGGATTCCAACGAATGCTTCAACACTTTGGCAATGTAGCGAATACCATACCTGAAAACATAATGACTCGTATCACTAAATAATGTTGCTGCACAGAGATTGGACAGTGTATCAAATAGGTCAGGGGTTCTCAACTAGTTCTTACAATGCGCCACATAAATGAGAAAATTGTCGGCTAAAGCACCACATGCATCTGTTTTTCAGTGTATTTCTAATGTATTTCTTTGATTTTTGAGAGAGCAAAAGCGGCAATCTGTAATAGTCAAAGCGCCACATTTGAGAGTTGAGAATCCCTGAAATAGGTGCAAATGTTAACAGCCAATTTAGGGTCATATTTTTCTTTACTGACTGAGGACCCAATCTGATTTACTAGACCCAATGAAATTAACCCATGACTAATATGTCACCGTGACATTTGTTTATATGATTTGGATATTTTTACAAAGGTGATGACATTCAATTAAGTATTAAACAACAAAATTCTGTCATCAGTTTTAGATAACCATGTATGTATCCAAACTATGGGTCCTTATATTGAGTGATGAGAGCTTGGTACTATATTAAAAGTCCTTCTTACGTGGGATCAAGGCTAATAAAAAGTTGATCAATAGTCTTGAGAGTTTGATAAATGGACTTATTTTGAATTTAACACCACAATTGTCATTTTTTTGATTGTAAGAATAGCAACTTACGGGATCTTGTCTAGAGATGCTAAGATATGCGTCAGGAAGCGATTGGCTACGTCTCCTAGACTCTTGATCGATTCATGTAATTTATCTTTCACTTCTTGATGTTCCAAAGCTTGGGCTCCTGTAACATCATATGGCAGTTTGCTGAAAAACAAAGAGAAAAATATATATACGGATGTAGCAGTGGTTCTAAAATATGTTATTAAATGAAATGCATTTGAAAAGTATTTAAAATGAAATCTGAGCCACAACTTGCTTCACCAGTTTCTGTCTGAGTATGACCAATCAATGCTTTGTGCACTTTATTCCATGGCTTAACCTTGCTTCATCAGTCTCTGTCTCAGTCTGACTGATTCACACTTTGTACATGTTATTCTTTGTGGCTTACTTTGATTCATCAGTCTCTGTCTCAGTCTGACTGATCCACGCTTTGGTCACTTTATTCCATGGCTTACCTTGCTTCACCAGTCTCTGTCTTAGTCTGACTGATCCACATTTTGGGAAGCGGGTTGCACCAATGAGCCCAGGGGTCGATTTCACTAACGTTAAAATGCATCGTTAACCCATCATTAGCTAAGACCACCTCGTGACCCCACGCAACGTTAACAAAGGGTTCAATTTTTCTAATGCATATTTCATATATCTTATGATGCAGAAAACTTACGAAGGGTTTTCACGTCTGTATGAAGTCTAGTTGTAGTTACGAGCTGAACCCTTCGTTAGCTACGATGCGTCGTAATGTTAGTGAAATCGACCCAAGGACCGTCGTGGGTTCGATCGTCTCCGCCTCAGTATGACTGATCCACGCTTTGTACCCTTTTTATTCCATGGCTTACCTTGCTTCACCAGTCTCTGTGTCAGTCTGACTGATCCACGCTTTGTACACTTTATTCCATAGCTTACCTTGCTTCACCAGTCTCTGTCTCAGTCTGACAGATCCACGCTTTGTACACTTTATTCCAT
>JXSR01S024194.1:26392-39717 GCA_000969725.1 Ophiothrix spiculata
GCTTCACCAGTCTCTGTCTCAGTCTGACAGATCCACGCTTTGTACACTTTATTCCATAGCTTACCTTGCTTCACCAGTCTCTGTCTCAGTCTGACTGATCCACGCTTTGTACACTTCAACTGGATTGGTATTAATGTTAATATTCTTATCCTCTAGTACACTCTTTACTAACGGCTGGAGAAGTTCACGCAATGAACTTTGACCTTTAGCACCCCTAATGTATGAAAAATTAAATTAAAACATATTCATATTCATTACATCTAACATATCATTGATTACATCTAACCCTCATCTTTTTCAATTCATCGGAATCTCCTCGAGTAATATATGATATTTAGCTTTAAAAATTAATTCATAACTAGTTTCAACAAATAACACTTTTCCGATCAATGTAACAATTTAATAACACATTTTGGTGCAGTGTTTTTGGTAGCATCTGTTTGTCCCAACCTTTGCTGCATTTTCTACTTTGGATTCGAATGTTCAATATGTATGTATCTATAGCTATTCTATTATTCTTCTGTACCAGTGATAAAGTAAAATAAATAAATAGGGTAGAAGGTCTAACAGAAATGATGGAAATGCAGATTTAGATAATACAAACCTGTTAAATGTGACAACCATTCTGATGACCATAGGGTTGCCAGTTACAATTTCCAACATCTTGTCCACTTTAGATCTAGTGAAATGAAAAATCAGAACCGTAATTAGAATATGTATATAACAATAATAATAATTGGACCTCTTTATATCAAGCATTTCTTTATTAAATATATATGTTATAACATCGGAAATACAAAAATGCAAAGAAGTAATAGTTTCATGCATTTGAGTTGCAGCAGATATAAAGGGTAACAAATTAGGGTGTTTACTACACAAAATACTAACAATAACAATTAATTCACAATACACTGTGTTATCTGAACATTATTGTAATAGAAAACATGTTCCTAATAGGAAAGAGAATTATTAAAAGATATCAGGGCATGCAAAAGAAGAAAACAAAGGAAAATATTTAAAAGTTTAACCCATGAAATTAATAACTGTTTGAATGGTGAAATCAACCAAGGAAATTCTAAATCACTAAAATTATAATGAACTGGAACAGTGATATATGGAATATGGAAAAAATATAAACACACTTTCTTTATAACATATTTTCATCAAAAAGTTGACTATACTTTTGAACAATTGAAATTTCTTGATATATATTTCAGATTCTCTTCTCTAAGATTGTTAAAATATAAGTTCTGATTCTGAACAAAGGTGGCATTCTGCCTCGAAATTTTATACTAACACAGCTAAACAAAGCATGGTATATTTTGCATCCTCATACTTATCCATCAAGTGTGTGTTATATAACAATCTGCTATGCATTATATACTGTGTTCTCTTTTCAATCATATGCTTGATGGTTGATTGAAGATATAATGATCCCTTTTCTTGTTATATGTTCATCAAGCACCATCTTGCATAAGAGAATCATGGAGGTGATGCTCGGCAAAGCCCCTACACATTTAGCTGGCCAATGTCACCATATCATGTCCATAATAGTTTACCAAATAACAAAAGGGTGATTGTTAATATTATTTTAAACCATATACACCTTGACACCAAAACATGCAGAGTTATTGTTCTATTAATTGGTAGAAATTAAAATCAAGACTTGTATAATTAAAAAATACATGAAGAGTATTGAATGGTATAATTGATTGTAAAGTTAAAATTAAAAAAATGAATTCACTCTTTCTATTCATTTATTTTTAAATTAAAGCATTTTAAATCATACTTGTAAAAGTAGCTTTTAAAAGTTGACTTGTAATTCTGTTAAATTAATATATACTGTAAAGGGACCAATTTTCGCTAGGGATTTAATTTCCCTAGACTGCAAATTTGCTAAATTAAATATCTTGCTAAAATTCATTTACCATTGAAACTAATGTAAAATGTTCTAAATTAGTGAAATTAAATCCCAGCCAAATTGCTGATAAATTGAAATTCGCTCAAATTTGTCCTCACCAAATTAAATCCCTTTACAGTACCACATTTCCATTAGGCCTTCAGCAAAAAACCGAATTGCATTATTAACCCCAACCGGTTTCTAGATCTTTTCCATTTCTAACTCCTGAAAAAAGGAGTGGTGAAACATGTGGTTTTACCTGGAAAAAGGAAGGGGAAAATGTGCATTTTCACCAGGAACCTCCTGTTTCCCGAACATATGACACCCATAGCAATACAAGATTGATTTGCTGCCCAGGCAGCAATTTGGTCCTTGCATGTAACTGTCTATGATGTATTTGGACATATGTGATTTTCTATAGATATTTGTATTTGGACATATGTGATTTTCTATAGTAATATTTAGTCAATCTGGATCAGTAAGGGTTATTATTATTAATACACAAGATTGCATCCATGCCGTCCAGTCCATGCCAATATACCATGAGCCACCTTCTCAAGTATCTGCATCCCATGCAATCAGGGTTACAACCACGCCTCACAGGTTTATTTTTTGCCAACATTTTCTGCCCATCTTCTCCACAAACACATAATGAAAAAAGTTCATTATCTGCATCTAATGAAGAATACTTTCTATGACTGTTGATGAAATAGTAATAATCTTTAAAAAACAATTATAACATTGTTAATTCAAAACTTTATGGCCCGTATTCCAGAAAGTAAACCATGGTTTTAATTTTTCGTCAACAGCACAGCTCATTGAACTTTTCCGTTTGAAAGCTGCAATGGTGCATATCATTCCTGGACAGTTGGGGCTGTATTCCAGAACAATGTGTAGTTAGACTTTTGTTAAAGCCAAAAATTTGTTTAGCTAGATTTGCGTTTTAGGGATGTGTTGTTTAAATGCTTAATCAAAAATTTTAACTAAATGCAATCAACATAGTATGACATATTAATTGTGGCGTTAACTCTTCTCCATATATTTTTTAACTCATTGCATTGATTGAACGTGTGTTTATATACATGATTAGAGGTCTAAACTACGAGTTTGAACTTACGTTTAGAGTTAAACATCGTTTTGGAATACAACCTTATACGGGCCAATGTGTTGTGTATGAATCAATAATTTTAAACCATTTGAGCTGTACAAAATCGCATCCAAACATTCCGTGCAAGTTATATCAATCAGAAATATGAGTATATCAATCCATAATAAGTGAAAAACAAAATATAATAAAGTACAGAACATGTCTACTGAACAAAACTGAGAAACATATGTTGATTTGGTTAATGCCATCACACGCACGCCAAAATCCACCATGATGGGTCGCCCAGCTTCAGAAGCTCGGCTGCAAGGCAAGCGAACGTGTCTCGGCAACACAAAAACCAAAGAGAAATGCAGACTTTGGTACCGGTGTATTTTATTTCAATAAAATAAAGCATGGGCGTTTTAAATCTCGAAATAGTGTTCATGCTGCCCTTAGATGATTTCCAAGGCAAGCCATGCTAGCCAGTGTTTCTAGATAATTTGCTCACAATGAAAATGTTGCTTCTTTGGATAATTGTTAGTGATGTTGACCCTTTCAAGACATATAAAAAAATTGTAAAATTCAATTGGAAATCCATCTGTCCCGGGGTGTTTATTTTTGGGCATCTCTTTGATGGCTAAGTTGTATTCATTAATTGAAATCTTTTTATCACAACTATTTCTTGTCAGGTTGACTAGTATTTCTCTTAACATAGGAGTAAACATCGATGTGAAATTTGGAGGATCAATCCATGTATAAAGATGATGATAAAATATCCCGCCTCTATTTCCAGCTGTGTGTCGCATGCATATTATACAAATATATACTGACTTGAAGATCTCTGGTTAAAACTATGGGCCTGAAGTGACTAAAATTACTATTTTACTGAGGGGCGCAGCCCCGAAGTAAAATAGCATAATTTTAGTCACTGAAGGACCATAGTTTTTATCCAGAGATCTGAAAAAGTCAGTATATATTTGTTTTATATACTGCTTTAATAAATTTCATAATGAGATTTTTAATTACGCATTTTAAAATATTATTATTCATGTTCACAAATCACAAAACGTATTGTATCCACTAGCGCTAAGAACGCTTGCGCACATCGGATTTTGATGACGTCAGCCGTAAATAGTCTTTTCAGACCCGTAAATAGTTCGTTAGAGCCTTAAATGGTCTTTTTCAAAAAGAACTATTTACGGCTTTTCTCAAGGTGGTTCAAACTATTTGAAATCATGTGATCGTGTTCAAACCAATCAACTCTCTTAAATTTATTTATGTAGTATATAATTTGGAATACCACCCTCAGACAAAAGATCTCAAATAACACTGAGTAGAGAGGCAAGATATCTACCACTGAAATGTTGGTTTTATAACTTTGGTAGTGGCAATGAATTGAAGTGTTTAGCTAACAAAATGGTCGCCAGACTGGAAAAGATTTATCAAACACGCATATTTCAAATTGCAATAAAAATGGGTATGATAGGCCGTAAAATCTGAGGTTGGGGAGGATGCCACCACAAAAAAACCCTGAAATATATCTGCATGGTATAGACCTGAAACATACAGAAGATGTTGGATATGTCGTTTCCTGAATTTAGTAATAACAACAACAACAACAAGCAAAAACAAGATGAACTTTTATAAACAAATTAGGAATGGAATACGTCAAAATTACATAAGGCCAAAAAAAAAATTGTTGTGTTGCCCTCACAGGCCAAAAAACGGGAGGACCGGACGGTCGGCTTTTTTTTTTTTTTTTTTTTTTTTTTTTTTTTTAATTTTTTTTAGTATTAAATTAATGTAAATGACCTCCAGATCTTGAGATAAATGGTACAATGCAAAATATGTGAGGTGAGAAGTGTTTTTGTGCGAAATATATTCATGAAAATTTGACAAATAAATGATTCAAAAAATTAAATAAAAATCGTTGTTTGCTAATATTTATTAAAACTCGTAACCAAAAAGATAGTACACCTTCCGGTTCCATTTATTTCATTCCAATTCAAGAATTTTGATTTTTTTTTTTTTTGAATATACATACAAAAAAGAATGTGATGACTTCTGATCGCTGACCTCTGCACAGAGAGTGCTAGACTTTTACGTATCTGCACGCATATTAGTAGTTTCGTGATCGAGGATTTCAAGTATTACAAGAGACTAGCTAAAAACTAACCTATTTGCAGTATCGTACTGCGAATAAGAGGCAGCTCGTCTACTCTACTATTCGCAGTACTGCAGATACTGCGAATTTTTATTTGAAAGGTGACATCGGCATCTTCTTATTCACAGTCCGATACTGCAAATTTATTCGCAGTACGATACTGCGAATAGAGTCTTCCAAAACAAAAACATGTCCGTCGAGTCAAAGTATTTACTGCATTTTCAAGGCAAAAACACGTAAATATCAAAAAAATTTCAACAAGCGTGTACAAAATAAAAAATAAAAATAAAAATGCCGGTCGTAGAATTTCGAAATTTACGACCGGGCGGGTGAGGGCAACACATCAATTTTTTTTTAACGCCTAATGACCAATACCATTAATTTGGTATCAATAAAAATAGGAAACCCCACCTAATACTATGAACCAAAACAATTAAACATTGGACATGTCAATTTCAAAATCATAGCCGCCCTCCCTCCCCTCTCAGGAGGACATGTTACAAAAAAGGCTCCGGAAGATGAGGGTTAAACAAAAGCATAACTTCATCATGATATAATATCCTCCCATAAACATCAGGATTTAAATTTAACATATAAAGGATATTCAGTGAACACACAAATTTAGTTCCAAAACTAAACAGCAAATTGATAAACTCATGATGAAAAACCTAACTATTAATGAGTTAAATAGATGCATGTATTTAATGCTCAAATTTGCAATGTTCTTGCTCAAAAATCCAAGAAAGCAAACAGTCTCACACTGATCAAACTATCAGTTAACAAACTGGCAGCACTCACGTCTTAAGGCCTTTGCCATCAATTGGACGCTCACTATATTCAGAAGATAAAAAACAATCAACAACAACTGAAAAAACAAGACTTTCCACTAAATAAAACAAACATCTAATTCACCATTTTTATCATGCCAGTAGTATACACTATACAATGGGTCGTTTAAAGTTGGAAGCTAACTATATAAAACATTAAAAGATAAAACACAACGAACAACTAAAAAAACAAAGACTTGACCAAAACATATGAACATCAAAGCTTTCACCATGCCAGAAGTAGCAATAATGAGTCATTCCGATTGTCAATGAACTTTTACTGATCAAAAGCCATTTCAAGCCCTTCACAACTATACATATATACATAATGGACTTCAAATGGCATTCTATACTTTGTTCAATGAGGAGAGAAACACATGCTGTTGCTTTGATTTGGCGATCACAAGTTGATGATGTTATGATAACAAGTATTTTTTCATGTAAGACTTATTGCTTACAGTCGTATGTTTACCGAAATGGCTTTGGGAAGACTTCAAAACTCACTTGTCAGCTGACCACTCAGGGGCACTGGTTTTGACAAGTTACTATTCTTCCAAATGTTGGTCTGGTTCAGGTGGTCAGCTGCCGGTTGAGTTGAAGCAACTCCTTGCATATTTAAAATCTTTTTGCAATCATAAACAAAGTATAGCTTCAGTGACCAGTAATAAAATATATAACACTGCTTTGAACTTATCCAGATTGAAAGAATCTAATCAGAAATAAAAGAATACGCTCCTAGTCCTAAACTACACATATGAGCAACAACATATACTGCTGTGAAATTGGTGGAAATGCCATTTCGCTACACGCAGCGACAGTAGACATTGGGAAATTTATACCTGAATGCTTTCTGAAATGATATTATGAAACTCAAAGACTGTTCTGAGAGTTTGAAGCCCAAGCAGTGTTAACTCTGTACAGGCATATACTATATTATGATATATATCATGCATCGGCTGCTTTCATCGTATGGCCTGTAGAGTTGCGCTCATCGTAAACTCACGGATCCGGTGGAGGGGGTGCGATGTCATAGAAACGAAAACAACAGCTTTGATATATGGCACTCAGGTCTTCAAGCAGCTCTGTTCTGCATGATTGAAGCAACGATGGGATGCCAAATTGAAGATCAAAAATTAGAAGGAAATGTTTTTGTTATACAACAGTGAGTTAAGAAACCACAGTGTAAAAAAGACATCAAATTTAAGTTAACAGATTAGACAACTTTTACAAGTAGGGGAAAAACTTTGTTAATGTGCAATTTATCAACTGTTTAACATGGTTAAATTTTAACATTTTCAAAACAAAATGACGCTGAATTACAGAATATTCTGTAAGGTGCATTTCAAATCTATTATTATTCAATTTTAGATGTAAATTTAGTTGAAAGTGATGCAATTTAATTTCCTGTAAATTTTGAATATGTCACCATGATCAATTAGCTTTGAAACCCAAATTGTACAACACATGCAAAAAACACCAAGAGGAAAAGTGAGTAATTATTGATCAACATTAACTTGGGACAACCAAAGTTCAATGTCTATATTTACAAAAGCAAACAATCTACTGAACTTTGGTATGGAGTTGAGAATGTAATTTTCAACAAATCCAGTTCATTAGCTGGGATATGGTAACTAAAATATAAAATACTTGAATTGTGGAATGATGATGAGAATGTACACCATCCATTTAAAGCACCAAAGTTCACTGAACTGGTAAAGAAAGATGAGGCTATCATCCAACTCATGCATCCAGTCCATTGAACTTTGGAATGAGAGTGAGAACAAACATGGCTGCCATAGGTAACTACTACTAAAACTGCAGACTACACAAGTTAACACTACAAAGATAAAAGATGTGTATATCAATAAAACAGCAAGAGAATTATTTCACATATGGTAAAATTCACAAAAACATTACAAACACACCGAAAAGCTGACATGGTGGTATGTGGGTGGGATGGGAAAATGCTCCAAGAATATATAGATGTTTAACCCTTTGAACCCTGGGTTTATAGGTCAACACTGTGTTGAAGGTCAAGAGGTCAGGGTTCAAAGGGTTAAGGTCAACAGATCTGGAAAAAACATGATGTGAACGTAACATTACTTACATCATTCTACACCAAAGAAGAACAGTACGTAGTCGGGAAACCCATGCCAAAAAGCATGGATTCAAACACGCACATATGCACAACATGTACGTGATTTAAAAAGAAAAATGATAGGAGCAAAAATTGAAAATATGTTATGATTTTACGTAAAAACACACTTATGGTATTCAGTAAAATGGTTTCATTTTTTTTTTATAAATCAGTGCAAGATTATCACAGCAATCATTGGTGTGCACATGAATTGATATGATCTCATGGTGATGTTACACAGCCAGATTCCATGGCCCATAACGTTGTACCCTACTGTATAACATAGGTGCAACATTGGTATACAGAGGAAAAGCTGCCATTGCTCCCTATTCAAACAATTAACACCATTTAGCTACTAATTGTTAATACGAGTCACACTAGAGTGCCAATTACAGCTACTCTACTGGAATACCATCATGGGAACTCAGAAGTGTAGTACCTATGTAATACAATACAGTGCTACAGGGCATACTGACTTAACTGTGTACTATGATAATGACTTGCATGCAAGAAGATGGCTTGAGTGATGAGCCACAATTTTGAAGCCTTAATTTTTGTTATAAGCTGTCATAGACTTTTGATGTCTGTTATAATTTGTCATTTCCTTTTGTTTTCAAAAGTTCATTGTTAACAGAATAGTTTGAATGATTAAGCACTTTGTCTGTAAAACAAATGATATTTGACAACAAAACCAGACTGAATTTAACAATCATCTTACTTAGAATAAAACCTATACTAAAACTCAAAAAGATTCCTTAAATGATAGCCCAAAAATCGGTTGTGTAATTGTTATTTAAATTTGACAAAGAAAATCCATAAAGTGAAAAAATATATATATTTGATGGGGTCCTGTGTGGTTGACAATGTCTTTATCAGGAGCAAAAATATGTGTGAAAGGAACAAAGGGTTGTTATTCAGTTGATAATTGAAAGGGGTTATTCTCAAACAGAACAAAAATGGTGTGCTTCTAATTAAAATTTCAGGTTTTATGCACATCAATTGGAAGTAGCCAATATCAAGGATAACTACTTTTCTTTCAAAAACAAAACAGACAAATATCAAACAAAATTCCTTGAAAATTATGATTTACGAGGACTAGTAGAGTATCACTGCTAAAGGAAGTTTTATTTATTCCTATTGGCAATGATCAGAACAGCAAAATCTTTGACCAATAATTTCCCTTAAACAAATCAAGACCAGTGTTCCTGCTAAGGCCATATGGCGCGCCAAAGGCACAAAAATTGACGCAACAGATTTCTGAAATTAAATGAAAAAGATGTTGGTTTTTTTTGCTTCAATTAGCAAATTTTGAGTCTCAGTACATGTATGTGATTGTGGCGCAAGCACCTCTTCAACTTTGTCAAAGCTGGTGAAATTGGAGCAAGCTCAAAAAATTTAGAGGGAACACTGAGCTCAAAAACCTTGAGAGGGAACACTAATCAAGACCAACAATTTAAATTGTGAATCAACGTATTTCATCAACCTTAGAATAAAGTAAAACTACAAAGTCAAGTACAATACTTACGCAATCTCTTCCTCAAGAGCTGTTTTGAATAATCTAAGCAGTAAATATTCTTCCCTCTGATTGGCTGCATAGTTATACAACGTCAAGATGACAGATTCCATGAATTTGGTGCCCTTATTTTGTTGCATGGCAAAGATGAGTTTGGCTAAGTAACTAGGATTGGTTTGTAGTAGGTAGAATAAATGTTGATACGCTTCTAACATGTCACGCTTCTCTTTACTCAAAGCTTTCAGACCCTTTTCTCGACTGAAATCACCAGTGTTACGCCTTCTACCTTTATTTCCAGTGCCAACAACATCCTAAAGGAAAAAAATTAATTGAAAAATGAAGTCACAATCATAAACTATCCCACAGTATCCACAATGGAGATTTGAGCTTTCAAACTCTAGCAAGTGTCGATTTCAGGGCTTTGAAAGTTCAGTGTCCTAATGCCAGCTCAGAGAAGATGACTTTAGAGGAGAAAATAATTCATGTTTACCAACACAATAGATGGCGGTAGAAATCAAGGATTTTTGAGGTTGGCATGTCGATTCTCAATATATAGTCTTGTGTGTACTTTTAAGCTGTGAGCAGCTAATGAAATTGTGCAATTTGCACTCTTTATTTTAAGGATCCCAGGGTTTCCCCTATTCATTTTAACTGCTGTGAAAACCATCTCTCCTTCAATGTTATTCTGTATTTGACAAGATTCAAGTCATTTGGACATTTCTAACTATCTCACCTGTAGCTTAATTCTGTTTTTAACAGGAAGACCAATCTTGATATCCATCAGATTCAAGACATTTGCACATTTATTTCTATCCATCTCACCTGTATGTAATTATATTTTTGACAAAAGGACCAATCTTGATATCCATCAGATTCAAGACGTTTGCACATTTATTTCCAACTATCTCACCTGCAATGTTATTCTGTTTTTGACAAGAAGACCAATCTTGATATCCATCAGATTCAGGACGTTTGCACATTTATTTCTAACCATCTTACCTGCAATGTCATTCTGTTTTTGACAAGAAGACCAATCTTGATATCCATCAGATTCAGGACGTTTGCACATTTATTTCTAACCATCTCACCTGCAATGTTATTCTGTTTTTGACTAGAAGACCAATCTTGATATCCATCATATTCAAGTCATTTTCCAGCTGCTGGTTTGTTCGTATTTGTTTGACAACCTTCCCTCTCAAGGCTTGTAATTCTGCAAATAAAATAAAAGATATAAAATATCAACACCAAGCAGGTTTAAAGAGATCTCTTAAGGTAATATCAAAAAAAGTTTCAAACACTTGAATATACCCCTATGAAAGTTGATTTGATGTTTTTTTTTTTTTTACTTATAAACACTTTTATTTATCATCTTTTTAAATGAAATAAGCCCATGATTAAACCATATCTTTCAAATGCATGTCTTACTCAGTTGTACAAATATTTGCATTGTTTAGTGAAAAGTGCAGCAATGCTTTTCTAGAAAAACCTGGTAATTATAGTAATCACATGATCACCATTTCATTATCATAGACACTTTCGACTACAGGTATCACCAAAATGTTCAGGAAAGAAAAGCGGTTCAATCCCATTCAATATTTTTCCCTCAAATCTCAACAATCTGCCTAGAAATCAGGGTAAATATTGAGGATTCTGACAGGCACACCCATTTCAAGGCAATTTTGAAAGGGCACACTATTTTAGAAGGCAATTATATGTTAAAGAATAGAATTAAGATATGATGGGGCATCAAAGCAACTGGTAGGAGCATTGGGGCAAATCACCTTGACAACATGCTTCAAACTTACCCTGCTAGCTTCCCAAACTGGCTATTTGTTATTTTATGTCTATGATGTAATCTTACCTAATTCTTCCTTCAAATCCTGCTCTCCTTGTTCCAGAAGATGGACAAATTTGCCAACTACTGCTACCGGTGGGTTCTCCTCATGGGCTGAAATCAGAGTGCAGCAGAGAAAAAACAATTGCATATTGTTACAAACTTCCTTTAAATTTTGTTTGAAATATTTATAATTTTCAAAATCAAGATTTTGTTCTCTTTGTAAAATAATCATTTTTGATAATATTTTAGGCAATATTTCAGAAATAAGCTTCAAAAAAATTAAGGAAACTGACCCTGGACATAAATTTCAAAAATCTAAAAAGCTTAACTGTTCAATCTTCACTTAAGCAAACTTTAGTCATATTTTCCTGAATCTTTTTTTGCCAAGTTTGCCCTTCGGGTAAAAGGTAAAAATTGCAGATTTTTTATAAGAAACCAACATCACCATTGCATTCAGCATATAAATTTGCTTCTAGAAGAAATATATTACAAATATAGAATGCTCATGAGGGTAATAGTAAAGACTATTACCCAAAAGTAATCTTGAGACTAAATACGATTTGACGAGACCAATGGTCGAGAAAAAACAGTGTAACATTCTCAAGATTACTGAGGGGGAAATATTTTTTTTACTATTGCCAGAATGAAAGTGCAGTCAATATTTGTTTTCTTTTTTATACCAATTTTGTTTTGAGAGGGCAATAGTTAAAGACTATTGACTTGCTCAAATCATGCTAATTGGTTAAATAAATAATTTTATACAGATTAAAACTGTAATTACTGAGCTATAGAGCAAAAACTCTTCCAATAATGATGCCTTAAAATCACAGTGATCATGTTTTGGTTCTATATTGCTTGCTTGTCATTGCATGACACATGTAAACTTTGGTTGCTATTATTATCGCTAAGGAAATAAAAAAAAAAATGAGCATCAATGACCTTTAGCATATAAGCTTTCTTTTCAGTTTTTACCTTACATGCCTTATGCCTAAAATTGTTTGACTGGCATAACATAAAAAAATTAAGTAGTAAGGCTTCTCTTTTTTTTATTTTTTTTTATTTCAACAAACAAAATCAAATTTTAGACTAGTTTGGGTGTCTTTTCATTAACTTTCCAAAAAGCACATACATTTGGGTACTCTTTCTGACCCCCTTTATTTGACCAGAAAATTAGAGTCGGTCCATTCACACCAATCTTTTTAGGCCTTATTTTCATCATTATTATTCAGTGAAGTGCCCTGTTTAGTTGGTGCATTCATAAAGCTGTCTGTAGAAGAATGTATATTAGGTCCAATCAAAAACTGAATCATAATCTGAACCCTAAATCTAACCCCAACCTTAAAAATATCCCTAACCCTGAATTCCACCCCAAATAACTCTTACCCTAAGTTAATCCTAACCCTAAAACTAAACCATAACCCCAACTCAAAAATTCTGGATGGGGCCTCAAGTAACTTGATCCCTGCTTTATGACTAGAATCCAAACTATTACGGCTGGTTATCAGTTCATTGTGTGGGTCAGTGAACACTTACTGAGGATATGGTAGTCATGCCTAGCTTTATTGGATCTCCAGAAGGCTTGTAATTTCACAACAGAATTGACCTGCAACAAAGAAGAAGCACTTGAAACAATCAAAATTAAATATCTAACATCTCCACAAAAAAGGGTTTGTGAAATACTTTGACAAGAGAAAGTCATAAATAAATGACAAATGGTAGATTTATATAATATTGAATGGCTTTGAGGGTGATACAAGAAAATATTGTACGAGCTTCGACTCGTGCAATATTTTTTTTAGCGAGTACAATATTTTCTTGTATCACCCGAAAATAAGCCATTCAATATTATTATTATTATTT
>JXSR01S024196.1:0-14326 GCA_000969725.1 Ophiothrix spiculata
GAAAAGTGGTAAAATTTCATTTTTTTCTTAAAAATGCTGAATTTAAAAATACATGATGAACCTTTTTGCTATTGATTTTATTCTTTTTATATGGATATAAGGTTGATTAACAATATGCAAAAAGTTCCACGTTTATAGAATTTATCGGCTTCTTACAAGGTAAGGAAAAAACAAGATTGTCTCGGAATAAAATTTCATGCAAATTTTATGCAAATTAGCTTAGAAAATACACTTCTACATTTGCAAGTTACTGCAGACTCCATGGAGACATGCACTGGAGTGTTTTCTCCAAGTTCATACCAAAATGTTGATGTTATACGCCCATGGCCAGTTTCACCCTTCCTTGGGTCTCGTCCCGATTGCCTATATGTGCATGGGTTAAAAAATGACTAAACTTAACATTTGACTTTATTAATCCATAAACCTTAAAATTACTGTTTAGTTCATCCTGTTTCCATACATTTTACTACTGAATTAATGTTTCACTGTTCCTCAAAAAGACTTGGAAATATATACAGACTTGAAGATCACTGGTTAAACCATGGACCTAATGATTAAAATGCTATTTTACCGAGAGACACAGGCCAAATCAAAAACAGCATAATTTCAGTAAATTGCATTTTAAAATAAATTGATTTTAATGTGTCAAAGGCCCAAGTTAATAATTTTACTAGAAAACTGCACCTGTACATACTAACGATAAATGTGCAAACTAGGTTAATGTGTGTAATACCTTGTGCATGTGAGGTACAGCTGTTAATTATAGTCTTTCACACCTGCGAATAGTCTTACAGAACCGTAAATAGTCATTTTACACTAAAGCTATACGTCTGAACACATTCATTCTACTGCAAGACTCTTTTCTATGGTCATATTTTACAGTTATCCCCTCACAGTAAGAACTGGGAGGAACATTATGTTTTCAGTAAATAATAAACATGTGAGCGTATGGTATTAGTATCTAAATCCTATTATCAGAGTGTCTTGTTAAACTAACCTGTGGCGACCCTGGACTTGTCCTGTCTTTTGGTGATTTAAGGATAGCACCTGATGATGGGGACACACATGTCTCTGCTGTCCTTCTTCTTGTATTATCAGAGTGTCTTGTTAAACTAACCTGCGGTGATCCTGGACTTGTCCTGTCTTTTGGTGATTTAAGGATAGCACCTGATGATGGGGACACACGTGTCTCTGCTGTCCTTCGTCTTGTAGGACTTGTCATGTCTGTACTTGACCTTTGTGCTGGGATGGGTAAACTTGTTGGCCTATGGGAATGGAAAATATGAGAAACACAGGATAACAATTGAGCTAATCATTCTTGGATACACAAGTTCTTTGGGCAAATGAGTGTGCAACTCACTTAGAGGTAAACACGACTTTCCCGGTAAATGCGAAGTTAAGTGTTTCACAAACACTGGAATTCTACCAATGATGGTAAAAAAAACCAGCGAACAGAACAAAATGTATTGCTTGGAAAGTCTAAATCATGTGTAAACTGAGTCTGTGTTTTCAGCAGCCACTATAACAACTAGCGGTGAATTAGATATGCAGTTTTCCTTTATGAAGAGTCCTTCAGGTTCACACATATACCAAAATATGCAAGCGGTACAGTAACTGGTCCTCTATGAGTGACAATCAAGATGGCCACCAGTGCAGTCACATATGGTTAACACAATGGAGGAAATAAGAAGCAATTCATGATTATTGCATTCTTACCTTCCGCTAGGTGACGTCATGGCTGCGGTTGTGACAGCGGTATGCGTAGGACTCGGTGACAACCTTAATGGGGATGAGCCCACTGTAAACTTTACACCATGTGGTGAACCACTGGAAAATAAAATGATAAACACTTTATGTTATTGTGAATATACCAAACATAATAAATAATCAGAACTACAGGGACCTAAGAAAAACAGTTTCAAAGCAAGACAATCATCTCTCACAGAATCAATTGGTTGAAAATATGGTATAATATGGCCTAGTCAATCAAAGGTTGTAAATTATCACCAGTGTCTCTGCTAAGGCCGTATGGCGTGCCATTGGCGCGCCATTGGGGCAGGAGCGATGAAAATCGGAGCAATGAGTTTCTGAAAATGTGTGAGAAAGATAGAAAGATATTTTTCTAGCTTTATTGAGCCAATTTTCAGCCACAGCTCATGTTTTTGGCGAAAGTACCACTTAAACTTTGTCAAACTTGCCCGAAATGGCGCAAGCTCAAAAACCTTAGCGGAAACACTGATTACCACCATAATATTTAACCAATGCTATGCATTCATTGCTAATCCTGTACACAAGGGCGACTCATAGTACTGATCTGATTTGAGTATACCGCCATATTACCGACACAGAATATCGTATGAAGAACTGTAGAAGAGCAATTGAGAAAGATAGAATCCTACCTTGGTGAAATTCTTGTGGGTGCACTTCTATTCCTCTCTACTGTTCTATCTGTAATGACAAATATCTATCAGTCATTTTTCAGTGTTATGCTTAAGGTGAAATACTGGACTTGGGGCTAAAATTGTTTATAAAAAATATAGAATTATGCGGAAAATTGCCTTCCTGTTGTACTTAATTTGACATCATTCAGAGCTTCTGTTCAAAAGTTAAAGTTGAAAATGTAACTTCACTAAGTAAAATGGCTTGCTATATTTCTTATGTAATTTTGTTGTTTTCTCAAGTTTTCCCCTTAATTCTATATCAAAATTTCATTTTTTGCCCATCAAATCCAGCATTTCCCCTTTAGTTATGTGGTTGTGAAAATCAGTATTCAATACCCTTATTATGTGACCATCCACCACAAACCTCCAGTGAATTTGGCCCTTGGGCAAGTTTGGTTAAAAGCAAATTCAAAAGAATATATCTCCAGCTTTAAAATTAAATTTCAAAAATTTGTCAATAAACATTTTCATACTATATCTAGAAGTAGGTTTACAATTTTTCGAAGCATGACACATCAGAATGCATAAAACAGAGAAAACTAGAACTGAAGTTTTCATTTTAAGCACATTTTCTATTTACATCTACAATATGCTAATTTTCATATACTTTTGAGCTTAAATGGAAGCTGATATTTGCAATGAGTGTTGGAAAGGTATGGATATTTCAAATCTGCAAATGTCTCAATCTTGTCAGAGTATCGTGTTTACATGCATGAATCAATAGTATGAAAGTTATTTGGTGATAACATTCATCCTCCTGGTTTTAACCTTTAGCAACTAATAAGTGAACATTTAAGCACAAACTTACATGGCATATAATTTGGTAAATCTGATGATGACACCAACACAAAATCCTAAAAAGAAAAAAAAAGCATTGGCAAATTAAACAAATATTCTCATCATTCATGTTAAAAAAGTCACTCTTTGATCAAAACGATGTACATGGTCAAGACTAATCAATCTATACCTGTGGTCATGAAAAGTTTCAGGTCTGTAACGTTCATGCATGGCTAATTTAGAATCATTTTGTGCATTTTAATTTTTCACCTCAAGAATTTTTTATAATGTGCGGCGGAATATACCTACCATTTTTTTACGCAAAACAAACTGAGCACAAATTACGCACAAATAAATTACGGGCATATTATACTACTTATACAGTACCAGCAACTGCAGAGGCACTAAATTCATGAGACAAATTGATCAAAATATAAAAATTGGTCTTACATCTTCGAGATCATTATCAAAGGAACTTGTGCTTGGTGGTGTTCCATACTTCTCCACAGACCCAGGGGAGGCTGAATACTTCTTTGGTATCCCCCTATGTGGGGAAGGCGAGTGGCTCTTGCGATGATGAGGGTGGTGTATGGCTTGGTCTTCTGGAGATGAGATGGGCATGTTACCAGAGAGCGGAGACACCGATATTGTGCGATGTTCGGGCGAGTCGGAGCTGAAGCTGTATGTTCTACTAGGTACTGGCATTGGTGAAGCTGTTTAGACATAGAGATTCAAATTTGAATATATATCATAATCATAAAAAGAGACATGTTACTCATGTTATAATGAAGCACTCACTTGCTCATTGATAACAGTTCATACGACATACCCCTTTACAATTTTTAATTGGGTCTATGAAAACTGGTATAGATTATCAAAAGCATGGTGTAAAATATAGACACTGTAGGGAAAGTCTGATTGTTCTACTAAAATTGTCAAAGGTTCAATTTCTATATTCCTAAAAATAATGATCACACTTCCACAGTCATAGGCAATTAATAATGTGCGTAAAAGCACAATCCTGTCTGATTACATTGTTCAAATTTTATGTAAATAATTGCACAATCATTAGGTAAAAAATTTAAAGGTAACAACTTTGCACAATGTTTTGATTTCAGTCATTGTGTAAAATTGACAGTGTTTGTATAGAACCACGGAGGGACATCCCCTTCAGGAAAGTCCCTTATTTCCACACAATGACTCTTTCAAACAATATGGCTAGTCTCCTACTCAAAGGAGATTCTTTTAAGACTACCCAACAGGGCAGGTTACGTCTGATCATAATCAGTCACAGTTCTGTCTAAAGAAGTACATATCTTGTTTCTTACTTGTTCTATCTACATGCTTAGCAATCGTTCAAGAGTGGAATGTTTTCGTGAAGAAGTAGACAAAATAGCAATATTTACATGCGCAACTTTTGGGAGACGTACTGTCTTAAACTACGTGTTGCAACAATTTATGCAATCATCGCTGTGACACGTATGTTTCATGCTTAATGCTCAAAACAAATAAATAATTTTACCACCTGGACACTGGTCAAATAAGTGCCAAGATTGATCAGCCCTTAATGACCTCTCATGTCAGTTTGGAGATAACATTATGAGACATGGGGATAAGCGTAGGCTGGTGATAAGCGTAAGTTATTCTTATCAAAATAAAGAAAGGAAACCTTTTTTGCATACTAACATGATGAGGTAGATTGTAAGCCTTTTCCAAGGAATGGGTGACTGAAGAAAGCATCTGAAACACAAACAAGACAAGATAATGATGTAATTACTGTTTTATTACCTAATGATGTAAATTAAAGATTTTTCACCGCAAGAAATTTTAACCAACAATAAACATGCTTATGCTCCTAAAACATTCGTGAATTATAGTGAACTTGAAGATGGCCTATTCATTTTGTTAATCAATCTTACTTGTTAACTTACCAAAATCCATGCGCTCTTTTTGATTTTTCTTGAGAAGCTTAACCAAGAGATCCTTGAGTTCTTTGGATGTTCCTGATGGCACACTGTGAGCAAGAAACAAATAGTGTATTCATTTTTTGCTAAAACACTTCTACATTTGACAGCTGGATATAATTGGTGCTGGGTGTTGGGGGAAGGGCGCAGAGTACCAGAGAGACAATCGCAGTGTTGATTTTCACCAACAGGTGGCAGCATTACAGAATCAGTTGTTGGTCAGTGGTGGAAGATTTTGACAAAATGCACACATGGTATCTAAGTGTAAGATTTGCGCTAATACGCAAAACACAACGCGTGCACTATTTTTTACGCATTGTCTTCCCGGTAATTGCCGAAAATGGCGCGAAATAGTAACGAGTAGCTACGAGTGCTCCCGAGCCAATGGGCCTTCAGTGATAAAACTTTTTACGTGTGATTTCCTATACCACAAAATGCTGATTTTTCAAATATTTGCTACCTGTAGAATTTTTTGATTTTTTGCTGGTCAATTGTGAATGTCAAGTGGATGTCAAATCAATAAAAAAAAATGGGGTTACTGACTGTTTTCAAAAAAAAGCTAGAGATGAAATTACATGGGGTAAAATCTAAAACATAATTTTCATCGCGGGGAATTTCGAAATTTGGTTTTATAACATCAAACAGATAAAAAAGTTAATTACGTTAATTACCCTAACGCTCGAGTTTTCAAGTTATCGTCCATTAAAACGAAATTGACGTCATCATATATGACGTCATAGCACACTTAGATGATTGGTGACCCCAATTTTTTATTGCTGAATTTTGAAATTTAGACTCTTAGTTATTAACTGACAAAAAATAAACAATATCTACAAATAGGAACTTATCACTACGATTGTCCTGAAGTCGACTCTGTAAATTTTACCAATTTGGGTCAATCAAAATAAAGCAAGACAATGTTTTTTTAATTTAGGCTAATATGTACCAAAGCCATGCCATGTTAAAGATGACTTACTCTGGTTCCAGAGTCCTGGCTCTCTGATAGAAGTTCTTGAGTTCTTGCGGGTTGGATGCTTTGAATGGAGCACTTCCAGTGAGACATTGGAATATAATAGTGCCTACACTCCACAGGTCAGCCTTGCCATCATACTGCTTGGACATGATCACTTCAGGAGCCTGAAAAACAGACAAACAAACAAATACATTATTATTTGTATTCATTCACTCTGCGTCTACATTAGTAAATCAGAAAAATCTGGACAACACAAATTGCATTTAGAGTGTACAGTGGCTACATTGTTTTTAAGGGTGAAAATGTAAATCCTTTTTTTTAAGGTTTTAAAGGACATTTCAAGCGTTAAAATGATACCAAATTTGATACTATTTGGAGATTGTTTCATTTTGAAGATACAACCATTTTGATTGTACTATTTTTTTAAGTATTTCTTAATTTGCTAGAAATGCTCAGGCGTTCTATGAATCTGAAAGGGTTAAGGCGAGTGAAAAATCTGTATTTACCTATGCTTCTCAGGAATGTTGCCTGCACTTTGAAAGTAGGCAACACATACAAGAATAGATTGGGAATATGGCTTAAAAACACTTTTCTATTATTTAAATCAGTAATTTTCCTACAAATCTGAAAGGTTTGTATGATGATGGTTATTCAATGTGGCAATGGCGTGAAAAGAAAAGTTTTTTGTACTACTGAAAGTTGATACGCTAATTTACTCCACACATTTGTTGCATCCCAAATTTCAAGACTTGTAGGAAATTTATTGACTTCAATAACAGCATTTCAATTTTCTTAGAGAGTCATTAACCATACAAGCAATTTAGACTGTGCTTGTAATCCTACACCATGCAGTTCAGTATACAATGCTGAATGCTTAGAAATTTGATTGTATTGTCATTGTATGGTCAAGTAGGGTTAGGGTTTTTACAAATCTATGTCTAAATACTTACCATGTACAGAGGAGATCCACACAGGGTAGCAGCCATCATATCAGCCTCTAGAAACCGGGCAAAGCCAAAGTCAGCTGTGAACAAATTGCATCATAGAAAAGGTGTCAGTAAGTCTTAAAACCAGATCCTTTAGAAGCTTAAGAAATAAGTAATATAATGCTCATCTCGATGTTCCTCTGTTAAAGGTGTAGGTTCCGATCACATTCTCATCCCCCGGAAGTAGTATGTTTTTTTGATACCACATCAAAGCCCATATTTTTCTGATTCTAAATCCAAAATTTCACCTCCAAATTCTTTATAGGGCCTACTTTCGGAAATATAGCATAAAATGTAAAATAATTGGTATACCTATTTTCTATTTCTTTTGTATTTTCATAACAGCCTCATCCTCAGGGTTGCTTACTTTCTTTTGCCTCTCAAGAGAAAACAAGAAGCAAGCTGAGGTTAAAATTTCACAATATGCATTTCAGAGGTCAAGGTCAATCAGTTTAAACTAAATTACACACATGCTAAGATAGGAACCTACACCTTTAAAACCAAAATCAGCCAAAGATGCTTTCGTGTCAGGGGCCAGGGTTATTTAAAATAGATCTTATAACCTCAAACGAGGCATCAATCTTTCCAAAAATATACTGAAAAAATAGCAGTTTGTAAATCACTACATCTATGAATTTGAAACACAGGATCAGTTCCTTACAACATAATATATGAACTACAACAACAACATTCCTTTAAACTCGGTTGCTTACCTATTTTGAGTTGAATTTCTGATGGTTTTGGTCTTGGTTTCTTGGTCTTCAAGTTGTGACTTAGCAATAGATTCTGAGGCTTCAGGTCTCGGTGTATGATCCCTTTGCTGTGCAGGACTCTCATAGCTGATGCTGAGAATGAGCAAACAATTCACAAAAATTTTAATAAAACTGACAGAACTCAAGGTAGTTTCAAAGTAGCTGTCGTTGCGGCAGAGACCAAGCTTGTAGTTGCAGCAGACGACCAAGCATTTGCAATTTTGAGTTGTCGTAATGTAGCATGACACATTTGCATATTGCTGTAATGCCAATGGTCTGTCGCAAGAAAAGTTGAATTTATTCCAACTCAAAAAGCGGAAAGCAGAAGCGGGTTGGCACAGTTCCTTCCCCTTGCACCAATGAGGTCCCGAGTTTGATTCCCGCGCCCAGTGCTTTATGTGCATTTGGTTTTCAGTCCATGCCCACTCCTGCACAGTACTCCGTTCTTCCTCCTGCATTCAAAAACTGAATTTAAAAATATCTTGGAGCCCTGTTAAAGATAAGCTTCCTTCAGCTTACTTGGTACCCAGTACTAAGTTGGGTTTCCTTGGTAAAAGCCTAAACAATTTGATGATTTAAAAAAAAATGACCATCACAACAAGTAAGGGAAAGGAGAAATAGGCATCGTACGCTAGAACATTAATAACAATCAGACAAATCACAAACAGGCCAGGATTTCATTTATTTGAAAAAAATCCTGGCCGGACAGGGACTCGAACCCCGGACCTCTGGCTTGCCATGCCAGCGCTCTAACCACTGAGCTACCCGGCCTCTCAGATAAACCGAGAGTTTTAATAACCAAGTACCCGTGGCAGAAGGTTCCGGTACAACACACAAACACATAAACAGAATACGAGACAACCCATTGATCAGGAGCATTCCTGCTGCAACCATCTATCTAATATACAATATATATCTGAAGTTGGGAGATAGACGAACTGAACATGGGTACAAGGATATAAAGCTATAACAATACACACTAGCATACGAGACCAGAACTGATGCTACCGTATTTCTAATACATAATCAAATAAGGGAAAGGAGAAATACGCATCGTACGCTAGAACATTAATAACAATCAGACAAATCACAAACAGGCCAGGATTTCATTTATTTGAAAAAAATCCTGGCCGGACAACAAGGTAATCGATATATCGGCTTCTTGTGCTTGCTGCAAATTTTTTCTGATGTGACACGGTTGACTTTGTGCACTTTAAATTTTTCACGCTGGTCGTACAACCACCACGACAGACACTCTGAAACCAGCTTTATATTTGAAGAGTTTAGTCTTTTAAAAAAGGCATCCTAAATACTAAGGCTTTTTGAAATTGAACAAAAGTACTTGGCTGTATCACAACATCTATAAAAAGTAAATGTCTAGAGCAGAGAGCATCCATGTAGCTGTCCCTCCCATCTGTGATGGTCTGCTGAATATGGATGTTGTGATGAACTCCTAGGCCAAGTTAGCTCTTTTAACATACTGTAAACGGGAATATTTTCGCGCACTGATAAGTTTGAATTACGTTGTGCTTTTTTATTTTTGTGCTTGTGAAATCTTTGACGTGAGCGGTACCTACACATTGGTTTTCATGGTACATTTATTTATGCATTAGACATACTGAACAGAAATAGCGTATAAATGAATGTAGTGCAAAAATGCTACTTAACAAAGAACTCTGAAAATAATTGTGTATTTTATGTTTATGATCATGACCAAGTCTTATAATGTTTGTCTTCATGCTACAATCTATGGACGTTATCATTATCTGTATTTCAGATAACGGGTTCACATCGATCTCAATCTGAAGCATCGCATGTGTATATTAGGATTGTGTTTCTTCATTGTGTCCTCCAAATGTCATCAATTCCCTGATCGTACTCCAATTTCATGTAGATGTAGACTTCACCATGAATAGCACCAACTTTTAAACAGCAATTGAGTTACAAATTTCAAAGTATAAGTTATATTTGTTTTGACTTGAATCTTCATAATATCTCTTATTTATTTCATGTTTTCTAATATGAATCCCTAAACCTAACACTTTTTACCACTTCTTCATTTAAAAACTACCTGCTTGGGAATCTGCAAATCTAAAATGGTGAATTTTCACCTGGATTCCAACCCACTACCTCTCGCTTCCTGATCCAATTATCACTATGTCAAGCCACTGAGCAGGTACTGCCATAGCAGCGATTTTGTGATCATAGCTTACTCCGGTATATAAAATATTTGGACTTAAGTGAATTTCTTAATACTTTGTGGATTGGGATATTGTGAGTCAGTGAGGTTAGGGTTAATATACTTACCAATTTGCTTCAGAAACAACCTGATGGTGTCTTCACTTAGTGTTCCTTTTGCTGTAAAAAAAGCAAGAGAGATAATTCAAATACAAAATACTATTCAATAAACAACAGAGAGAAGATATCATATGGCTGACCTGATCATTAATTTGGTTAATATTTATTACATTGGTGTTAGATTCTTTGCTCTAAATCAAAGTAGAAACCACAATGATATTTCTTTTATTCACCTACAATTTTTTTATGTAAAAGGAATAGTTAGTTTGCAAACAAAACATTGCCTTTTTGTATAGGCCTACTTTTTAAATGTTCATTATGGTACATCATCTACAGATTAACTTTCAAAATTGCAATCGCTCAATAACAGTAGATTTACTAAAGGTGTAGGATCCTATTTCAACATGTGTAATATTGACCTTGACCTCTCAAATGCATTTTGTAAAGTTTAATCATTAGGTTGTTTCTTGTTTACTCTTCAGAAGTAAAAGAAAGTATGCACCTCTGAGGATGAGGCTGTTATATACATAAGAAATGGAAAATAGGTATACCAATTAATTTCATGCTTTATGCCATATCTCCAAAACTATAGGAGCCTAAAGAATTTGAAGATGAAATTTTTGATTTATAATCAGAAAAATATCAGCTTTAATTTTACATTAGAAAATATGATACTTCTGGTTGAGCCCTGGTAGAATGTGATCGGAACCTACACCTTAAAAGTATCAGGATCAGATAGATTGTGTATCTTTAATTGGCAAGGCTGCATTTGACAGGAATGTTGTCAAGTCAAGCAGGAGGAAAGTATTGGCAGTAAATATTGACAACAACTGATTCAAGTTACCTCTCTAGAGGAAACCAGGATAATCAACATTCTCACCAGACATGAAGGTATACGTGCAAGATGTGAAGTTAGTCTACATGACTGGATATGTGTCTTGGTGGATTGACATTTGTCAAGCATATTGTCAGGAAATACAGGGTAGTTCTTGAAAACAGACATAGTTTCAGAGATACTTGAACATTTTCCAAGAAATACTGATATGATGATATGAACAAAGAACAACCGGCACAATGTCAGGGTTATTTTGAAAACCATGGCCAGCATATTATAAGGAAATACAGGGTAGTTCTTGAAAACATCTATAGTTTCAGAGACATGCACTTGAACATTTTCCAAGAAATACTGATATGATGATATGAACAAAAAACACAATGTCAGGGTTATTTTGAAAACTATGACCTATATTTTTTGCCACCTGCTATTTTTATTTTATTTCACTCTGTCTGTGTGTGTTCTGACCTTGATCTTCTAATGGCACACTATTATTATTTTCTTATGCCTAATTATTTCAGTTATAACACAAAGAATTTTTGCTGCTCGTTAGTCAATTCAAAATATTCGCGCCTCAAATTTGTCTACCATTGTGCGTGTTTGTTTCACCGATATCTGCAAAAGCCATTAGATTTGTAGCCACTGTCATGATCCTTATTTTCCAGCAAATGTATTTACAACTTCTTTAATTGGTTCTCTTAATTTATCTCTTTAAAACTGAACATTTAGAAGTGATACTTTTATTTTGGAAAATTTTGTAAAGTAAATCCATAAAATAAAAGAGTTAAATTTTGCAGTTACATTGTAATATATTGGAACTTCATCCCAAACTTTATACTTACCTGATTTCATGTGTGGCGGGGGCGGGGCACACATTTTTTCTGTAGTATGCAATTGTGCATTCAGAAAAACTTATAATTTCGAAAAAGAAATTAAGTAAAAGAAATTAAGTATTTAGTCTCTTTATACTTACAATGAATTCAGATAGTCTGCCAAGTCTCCGCCATTGCAGTATTCTATGACAAGCACCAGAGATGTTGGAAGGTCCCCCCTTCCCCAGGTGCACATAAGGATCTATGTACTTACAATGAAGATAGTCTGCCAAGTCACCCCATTACATAGCTCGATGTAGCGCTGTGTCTCTTCTGTCCACTAGCGCTACGTAACATAGTGTATAAATATAGCGGGGCTATGCCGTCAGCAAGTTGGTGACGGGTGATTTTATTTCGATTTCACAACTTACCGTCTTATTTTTCCTCTGTTTAATATGAATAAATATTGTTGTTATTGATCATTGCTCTTGATGCGAAAAATTATTCAATTTAGACAAATTTTAGTCATATTTAAACTGCTATATTATGATCTCTCGCGATGTTGTAATATCAAAACAATTTTCTCGGAAATCCCCCGGAAATGCCAACGCTATTTTAGACTAAATCCTCCGGTCCCTGTCGTGGCGCATTTTGCTCTCGCGATCAACGGAACGTAATGGATAAGTTGTTGGAGTCGGAAGGATTCATAATTATTAATGAGGCAATCGGCGCTTGCGCACTAAACATATTGTGATTTTTCGAACGGTGAATTTTGATCAGTTTAGTGCCACTCTATTTTGATGAATTTTAGCGGATTTTAATAAAAATGTGGACAAGACAAGCAGTTGCAGTGGGAAATATTATCTCCTGGAATATATTGATACAACTATCATGATGTAAGTACACTTAGTGTCAAAATAATGTTGGTCAAAAGCTTGAACAGTGTAACCTGCTTTTTCGATGTTCTATTATCTCAGACATTAAACGGAGATTGTAGGCGATCGAGTATTAATGGCTGAGCACCTCGGACTACCCATTACAGTATTCCATGACAAGCACCAGAGATGTTGGGGTGCCCCCCCTACCCCGGTGCATATGAGGATCTAAGGCCTATATACTTACAATGAAGATAGTCCGCCAAGTCTCCCCCATTGCAGTACTCCATGACAAGCACCAGAGATGTTGGAACCCCCCCCCCATATAAGGATAAGGCCTATATACTTACAATGAAGATAGTCTGCCAAGTCTCCCCCATTGCAGTATTCCATGACATTCACCACAGATGTTGGAATCCCCCCCCCCCATAAAAGGACCTAAGGCCTATATACTTACAATGAAGATAGTCCGCCAAGTCTCCCCCATTGCAGTACTCCATGACAAGCACCAGAGATGTTGGAATCCCCCCCCCAATATAAGGACCTAAGGCCTATATACTTACAATGAAGATAGTCCGCCAAGTCTCCCCCATTGCAGTACTCCATGACAAGCACCAGAGATGTTGGAATCCCACCCCCCACCCCCCATATAAGGACCTAAGGCCTATATACTTACAATGAAGATAGTCTGCCAAGTCTCCCCCATTGCAGTATTCCATGACAAGCACCAGAGATGTTGGGGTGTCCTGTGTGAAATAAAAACAATTCAGTCATTACAAATTACAATGACACTCTGCTTTGACAGGTAGTTCATCCAATCTGCTTATGAATTCAATATATTTATTCCTTATTTGAATGAAGGAATATCACCTAAATATTATAATTTTGAATCAACCCGGAAATCAACCCAAAGTAACACTACACAATATTTATTAAGTAAAGTTCGATATGAGTAAGGCCCAGGGGGGGCCACTCAAGTATAATGTTGCAGGCATAGTATGACCACAGTTATTCAAAACACCCCCTAAAGTGATTGTTTCTGAAGCCAAAATATACCCTTTTTCCCCTATTCACACCCTAAATCGGGATTTTACCGATACCATTTTCACACTAGGGTTTGAAAAACTACCCTATTTCTTGAAAATGGCTGCTTTGAATACCCTAAATGGTGCCACCTGATTCACCCTTCAATCCTAAAAAAACAGCCGTAATTCACCTTTTTCTTGGTCATGCTATGCCTGCAACATTATACTTGAGTGGCCCCCAGGAGATTAGGCCTCATATGATAAGTTTAACTGCCTATCAAATTAAACATTAGAATCTAAATCTTTCTGGTAGTGATTCCTGATTTTTCCGACATATGTGACACCTTTAAAAGTCAATATGGGCAGTTCCATAATCCATCTGATTTAATTTTCTTTGCCTCTACCTGGATACGCCTTGTGAGTGTATCATGGATATGGGTAAACACTGGTTGTGGGCTCGGCAAGTATACAGCACTCCAAGAGGGAGCATTCGCACAGGGGACAGAGCAAAGTTTTTTGGTCAAGGAAAGAAGGGGGACACATAAATATTGTTTGAAGAAGCAACTGCTTTAAGGTTCCAATTTAGGG
>JXSR01S024196.1:21525-32143 GCA_000969725.1 Ophiothrix spiculata
ACCGAAACTATTGTAATCATTGGAAATGAAAAACTGGAGAAATCAGCGCTTCATCCCTGGGCTTTATCCTTAAGTGTGGTATAAGCTTTAAATTCTTGAAAATTCTAATGCCATCAGCAACAATTGTGAATAATTCCAAAACAAGTCACAGAGTATGAACCTATAATGAATCATAACAAACATGACCAATATTTTGTCTGCATGCAAAAACAATACACTACCCTGCCAATGATATCGCCTGATCAGTTCAAAGATCAATGAACTATCATGCCCTACATTTATTTACTAGTATGACTAAATTTACAATATGGTTATGTTTAGGAAATGTGCTTCCCTTTCATCAAATAATTCAAGACTAACAATAGTGGAATTCTGCGATATCACGGTACACATTCACCATTCATTACTAAATTCTTTGCTGCATGGGAAAAAGAAAAACAATATTATGGCTTTATGAAAGGCAAAGTTAATAAAAGGGAAAAAAGTTGTTGTATTAAAAAATAAAAAGAGAAACAGCTCTTTATGTAAATTTTGTTTATTTTGCTATTCATTTTTATTTTATTTTAAGTTTAATTGTTGAAGGGACTATACATAGTCTAACAGGTAATGACAAATGCCTGGACAAACGGAACAAAATCATTGTCATCATTTTGAAATGCACATACTGTACCAAATCCTATTCATCATCACTGACTTGGCATGGAATCAAATATGCATGCTTCAGAGGAATACACAGTTAAAGCCCTTTCTATGAATGTGTTGCAAATTGGTTGGAAATTTACCTGTACAAAATTATTGTAAATTCATGAGATCAATTTATGTATTAACCATTTCCAATATACTGCACCAAGCAAAAAATGTGTAACTATATGGATTTGTAAAAATTTGTTTCATTTTATAATTAATTGTAAATGTTTAATTGATTGACTGACCAATTTGATCAATGATTCGTTGATATTAGAAACACACTGACAATTCAAACTTGTTTCATTTTACAATTGATCGATTGATCAAAAGTTTGACTGATTGACTTATCAATCAATTGTTCTTATTGATTGCCGGGGGGGGTACTTACATTGACGGAAGGTACGGGTATGTGTTGCCCTCAAGACCCCCTTTTCAAGCCTCCTCTTCCGCTCCCCAAAATGCTCTTTTCAAGACTACTTCAGTTCCGAAGAACCCATTTTCAAAGAAAATGACTCAAAAGTGTTTTTATTATGTTTTCAAGCTAATTTTGAGCGATTTTCAGTTCAAATAGTCAAATTTTAATGGGAAAAATCAGTTCTTGAGACCTCAATTCGAGCAAAAACCAGTTCCATAGACCCTATTTTTGACCAAAAATCAGTTCTGCAAGACCCTATGTTGGATATCGCAGATCTCACATACCTACCAAAAAAAATTTGAGTCCCTCCCCCCCCCCCTGGATTGATTGATTAGAAACACAGTGACAGCACATCCAACTTGTCTAAACTAGATACTAATAATGACTTTGCATTTTCCTTTTCACACATTTTCTGTTCCCCAGGTGTACATGTTATCTGTTGTACTACTACTAGATACACATTATGTATCAGAACTGAAACAAATCCACAAAATGTTACATTTTTAAATCAGGTTCTTTGTTCTGAAGATACAATTTAAAAGACATCTGTATTGGCTTGACTGGTTTCCATCTGTTCCCATTTTGAACAGACCCTTTGACCGTTATCAGTTGATATGAAGTTCTTTGTTTCAATTATCATAGTCCCTTACATCATGATCAAACAAAACTCAACAAAGACCTCCAAGTTCTGATTGCATGGGTCGACTGCACACATTTAATTCTTTGTCAAATAAAATCAACAGGGATCAACAGCCCAGAAAAGTTTAACTTTGTTAAAATTTGAAATCAATAATACCTTTTAAATGAATAAAGGATGTTCAATGTCAAACAAAGAAACTTTGAACAAAGAAAAGTTGGTACCATTACTTCAAGTTCAAGTGATTTTTGAATTTGAGCAAGACCCATGGATTCTCTACGAGAGTGATGGTGATAATCTGTAAACTACCAAATACTGAGAAGGAACGTTAAAAAATAGAATTTTGTTTTGCATGTTGCTCTTGGGTATAAGTCTATTCTTTAAAAATGTGTACTGATGCTAGAAGTCAGTATAGAGGTAAAGAGTTTTGTTTTTCATTTATAAAACATTAATATTACTTTTTAAATTACTCATAGACTTTAGATAAATCAGAAAAAAAAACAATTTCCATTTGATATCCTAAAAATGGCCAATTTTAAAATTAAAACTCCAGGGGACAGTATTTTTCATTGTCAACAACAACATTAATATATGAATCTCCACTTTTAACATTAATATACTTTATAAAGTAAAATCTAAGTATTTTGAAAAAGGGGTTGCATTTGTCATTGATAATAAAACTTTGCATGCTTCTACCGCTTACTCTTTAAATGATTCAAAGGCCCAAAATGTCTGGAAAAAGTTTGTGGATGAACTATTTTGCATTTCACTATACATGTATTCTGAGTAGATGTGCTTGCATTGTCTTCTCTAGAGGCAGTGGCGGTGACAGGATTGTCAAATGGGGGTGGGGAGGGGGCTAATTTTCAGCAAAAAATTAATATGAAATTCATGCAAAAATATGCTAATTTTTAGTAGTGAATGATATGGGAGTGAGGCCAAGACATTGTGACTGCCCCTTTGATAGTTCAATAAACTGTCCTTTTTCATTTTGATTGTTTTTAATTTAAAACAAATGGCACAAATGTGTGCACTTGTTCACAACATTTTATGAAAAATTATATCAAAATACCACAAATTTAGCTGAGAAATTGTGATTTTTTGAATAAAATTAGTTGAAAATGGGAAATTTAGTACATGGAAGGGTCCTCTTCTCTTGAAAGTTGGTATTTGTATGGGTGGCATTTTAAATCTTCCAACTGCCAAACATGAGTAATAGTCTGTGGGAAACTAAGTGCAAAATGGAGTCTGCACAATTGTTCTTGACTGATTCTTAGTCTTTGAGACCCATAGATTCCAGAACTGAATGATGCAAAATCCGCATCATTGAGTATTTTGAGAAATCCAAGATAAAACAAAATGGCTGCCAAAACAAGGGGTGATATTTCAAAATTGGTCAAATTTTATTCAAAACCACACCAACATGTTCCTCTCATTACAAGGAAGCAGAAAAAGTATACTTTTACTTATGTCTGAAATATGGTTCTGGAGTTATAGCCAAAAATGTGAAAGGACATATTAGAGGTCACGGATTTGGCCCTATGGGAGTCCACAATTTCAAAAGTATCCGATTTTGTTCAAACTGGTCTCAAACTGTTCCTCTTGCAAAAGTGTCTACACAAAGTGATAGTTTGAAGTGTGTCAGGTCAATTGTTGCCATGGTAGCAGGCAAAAACAAAGTCCATATTTACCATTGCATTGGTGCCTGTAGCACAAAGTTTTCCTCGACCTGTAACCATAGCAAAAACTGATCTGATGCACTTTAAACTATTACTTTGTGCAGACAGTTTTGAAAGACGAATAGTTTGAGACCATTCTGAACAAAATCGGAGAATTTTGAAATTTTGGACTCCCATAGGGCCAGTTCCGTGACCTCTGATATGACCTTTTACATTTTTGGCTATAACTCTAGAACCATATTTCAGACATAGGTAAAAGTATACTTTTTCTGCTTCCTTGTGATGAGAGGAACATGTTGGTGTGGTTTTGAACAAAATTTGACCAATTTTGAAATATCACTCCTTATTTTGGTAGCCATTTTGTTTTATCTTGGATTTCTCAAAATGCTCAATGATGCGGATTTTGCATCATTCAGTTCTGGAATCTATGGGTCTTAAAGACTAAGAATCAATCAAAAACAATTGTGCAGACTCCATTGAGCAGTCAAGCCCAAAGTCAAGGTTTTTCCCACAGACTATAACCCAACCCCCTTCTCGGCCCATGAACAAATATTGATTATTTGGAAATTTATGTGCTATCTATCACAATGAGGGTTTTTTTGTACAAATGTATCACAAACTCGGACAAAAACTTACAAAATACTTTTACCTTCAAAACATGAATACCCCTTTGTTGTGTTGTTGCCATTGTTTGTATCAAGATCCCAGGTACTAAACATTAAGCTACATTGTATTTATTTGTTGACCCAGGGGAGAAGATCAGTTTTGGTTGTCAACATTGGAAATATTTTCAAGGGTTCAAAAACTTGTTTGGTCCCTTCAAATCACAAACTGCAAGTAATCCCTATCCCTTGTTTTCCTTGCAAGTTTCTTGCAAGAGACTTGTGTGCACTAAGCCTAACACTTTTGATCACTTCTTCATCTCCTGGGAAATTTGCAAGTCAAAATTCACGGGTTTTCACCTGGATTCGAACCTGGGACCTCCTTTCTCGATCCAATTATCACTTTGTCAAGCCACTGCGCAGGCGCTGCCATGGCAGCGATTGTGATCATAGCTCATTAGGGTCTATGACGTATTTGGACTTGGGCAAATTTCTCAACTTAGTGGAGTGGGATATTGTGAAATTCAGTGGGGTTAGGGTTAACTGTTTATTGTCAGAGTCCTAACAGTGCAATATATTTAGAAGTTAAATTTAAGGACCTTAAAACATAACTATACACTTGAAAATGAATAAAGTGGGGGTTTTTTTCAGAATGCATTTACTTTGTTTTCATCTTTCTAAATCTAGAGAGAAAAGAAGTGACTCTTTGGCTTTGAATTAACCCTAACCCCACTGAATCTCACAAAATCCGCCATTTTTGACTTGCAGATTTCTGAGGAGTAGTTTTTAAATGAAGTGGTCAAAAGTGTTAGGGTTAGTAATACGTACATATGGGTCTATACTACTAACCCTTTAAACCCCACTGAATCAATATCACAATATCCCATTCCACAAGTCAAAATATGTCATAGACCCAAGTTGGCTATGATCATGAAATTGTTGCCATGGCAACAATTGAAGAAGTGGTCCAAAGTGTTAGGGTTAGATCTTCAATTCGGAGCTTGTGAGGTCTAGTGGAGTAGAGCAGGACTCCGAATAAGTAGGTATAGGGTTCGAGCCCCGCTACGGCCAACGAGTCATGTCCATGGGCAAGACATTTAATCCTAGTTGCTTCGTCGACCCAAGCGTTATCATGGGTAGTTACTAGGAATATACTCAATAGGCGCCGTGATTGTGTAAGGCAGTCGCGTGGTTATATTCTATTGGTAACGGAATAAATGTAAAGCGCTTTGATCAATTCTGGAAAATCGCTATATAAGCACCGACATTTATTTTTATTTTTAATTAAGTGTTTTCAAATTGTGAAATAGGTTTATGTTCAAACGTTCAGCCCGTGTTGTAGATCCATAATAACCCCCTCCTCCCTCCACTTGCAGATGGTATCGAATTTTATAAAATACTGATGGTTACCATGTCTCCTGCCCATTGTATGTCATGTCTTCTAGTACATTGTTGTCTGTAGAGGGTAATTGCAATCCTGAAATGGTTTTAGTCAACTAATTGCTTACGATCACCTGACACTTTTCCAGACCCTGGAGTCATACAGGAAATTCAACATTAATTTCTTGAGGTCATTCACCTCTTTGTAAGTATTATACTATGTGCTTTTTTCCATAAGTTCATCATTTCAAACGTACGAGTTACACTGACATTTGTTACCAACTTTTTAAATCCATGATATCCAAATTTTGATAGCACAAGCTTCCTTTAGCTTACTTGGTACCAAGTGCCAAGTTGGGTTTCCATGGCGAAAGCCTAAACAAGATGACAAGATGATTTTACATGTCTAAACTGATATCAGATGATCATTGATTATCTCATACCCCTGTCCTATGTGAATCTGGGGGGGGGAGATAATCAGCTTTGCTTTGGTCATCATATGGTGTGCTACTGGGGAATTTGAAGTAACACAAGTAATACCAATTTTCAAGAAAACAGGATTTTGATTCATCCATGACCAAATAAACCAAAAACCAAATATTGAAGGTGTAGGTTCCGATCACATTCCTATCCCCCTGGGCTCAACCGGAAGTAGTATATTTTTTGATGCCATATGAAAGCCCATATTTTTCTGATTCTAAATCCAAAAATTAACCTCCAAATTATTTATAGTTTCGGAGATATCGCATGACATGTAAAATTATTTGGTATACCTATTTTCTATTTCTTTTGTATTTACATAACAGCCTCATCCCCAGGGCTGCATACTTTCTTTTGCCTCCCAAGAGGAAACAAGAAGAAAGCTGAGGTTGAAACATTGCACAATGCATTTCAGAGGTCAAGGTCAATCAGTTAAAAGTAAATTACTCACATGCTAAAATAGGAACCTACACCTTTGAGTCAAATTTATACAAATTTCATAATTATAGATCTGCTAAAATGCATACTGGATTATGACATTATGGTATTTTTCACATCAAAAAACAATTATCGATCATTTAGTACTAATTGAATTCCACAAGTTACTCGCAGCAGACATATTCACAATTATTTAATTTTGTCTGATAATTGAAAGAGTTAAATACCGGTATAAAAAAAAATTGGGGTAGTATTTATTTTCACAAAATGTTTATAAATGAATTTCACAAAATTAAGTGCTTTTTCAGCTCACACTGGTCAATCCATTTGTATCAGTAAGGACATTCAGCTTGGTGGTGAAAGTCACAACACAAACATATTGCACAATGAATTCATAACATTGGCTAGCCCATGAGGCTATATTTAGCCATGACACATCAGAGACTGGTGATCAATCGGTTGTCATAACATTTCCTCACAGAGCTGGTACCTTGGAATGGAGGTATGACGTGGAATGCGATGATGCCAAATCCACATACGTGTCTAGATTGCATGATACTTGACAAATGTTTCATTATACCAGGGTGTGTATTATGCTGCATGAACATGTCCAGGGTTGGCTTTGCGGCAGCTCCATATTTTCTTGAAAATCACACGCACACAAATATTTTGATAAATTCAGGCATAGACTCTCGAATACGTCCCTGGGTCCCCGCAAAAAAGATCCTACATTGCAAGGCTTAAGTAGTAGGATCTCCAAGGTTGGTAACAAATGATATAGAATCCTGTCATCTTGGGGTTAATTATACGCTCATAAACTTACTATGCCTGGACCATAGTTTTCAATAGGCCTGCTGAAGTTGTATACAGTTACTCAAAGTGTCACACATCAATATGGACAAACAAGAAAGTCATCTTGTACACAAAATTCAACATGGTCTGCACTCTAAGACATAGATCGTAAATTTGTAAACCATGTGACTTTTCATTGCTAGTAGTACAAAATACAACACAACAAGTAGAACTCAAGTTTAAGCGATGCGTAAAATATGTCCCGCCGAATATGGCCAAAGTTTGCCGCATTTGAACTCCTGTGACCTTGGGGACAATAACTGGGACATTATTAGGTCTTACAAATTCTCATAAATAGCTGTAGAAATTTCAGCTTCTCTCCCCCTAACCATCTGAACCTGGAAGGGACTCAACATCCTCAGTGACAATCAATCAACTCCTGTATACACCATGTGCTGAGGTTTGCCATCTAGACACTCAGCACTGGCCAAAAGTTGATGATTTCCAGATAGGGGCGGGTGAGAACAAGCACAGGAGAGATGCATATTTTTTAGATAATGCTATTTTAAAAGGTTTTCTTAACTTGGAAAAAGGTTAACCCCATTTGACCTTATTTGACCTTGAATGACCCCTGATGACCTTGTCATGACCTTGGAAATTTTTTTGGCATCAACAATCGACCCCACCCTCCAAGTGCACCAACCAACTTTCAGGAACGTGTGACCCTCATTCTCTAAGAAAATGTAGTTTCAAAACCATTCTAAACCTAGTTTGTTTCTACATGTAACTTCGTTTCTATCGCTAGTTTATTGCTAAACCTATTTCAATTTTGCCAACCTTTTAGTCCTTAAAATCGTCTTATATAGGAACAGTTATAGGTATATGTTGAATATCCAAAATATATCAAATTAAGAGCATTGAAATAAGCAAATGTGGGATGTATGATGATAATTTAAAACAAAAATTACAATTATAAATTAAAAATGATTTACAAATTATGAGTTGCCGTTTAGAGACCAAAAAATAGAAAGGAAGAATTTATTGAAGGTTTTTACTTTTAAAATAAGTGATATGCTAAAATGAAATTGGGCACTGATTTTCAACTGGGGTTCAAGATGTTTTTATATTCTGCTTTTGAATGCAGGAGGAAGACCAGGGTACCCAGAGAAAAACCTGCAGAAGCCATGGACTGAAAAGCAAATACACATAAAGTGCCGGGCAGGGAATCAAACCTGAAACCTCACGAAGTGCAAAGCGAGGAAACTACTGCTGCGCTAACACACTTCTCCTATACCGGTACATGAAGAAAGTTATTTTCATATGTCTTATTTATACACCTATGACAAACAGCGACCACAGGGAGCTTTGCATAATGAGTGGTTCATTAACAAACAAATGCAATATCACTGAAACATTTGGCTAGCCACAATGTAAATAACAGGGTGCGTCAATGTCAGTCATATTATCTGAATGAGTCAAAAGTTTATATACAGCAAATCTTCTCAAAATCAAGAAATGGTGACTCAGGCATATCATAGAAAGCAACATTGTAGCTGAAGTGAGAAAAGTCTTTTATATGCCAAAAGCATGATGATAAGCAGTCAAGTTAGCTCAAATGGTACAGCGCTTGCTTTCAGTACAGAAGGGCCTGAGTTTGAAACTCGCTGGTACCAAAAACGTTGAAATGTGCTTGAAATTCCTTTGGAAAATTAACTAGCTGGTATTTTCTTGTGGAAACCTGTACGAAACTCTGAGAGCTGATCCATGCACAGGCAGCAATGGTGCATATGTGGGCTGATCAAGCTTCAGCGCTTCTAGAAGTTGCTTAAGAAACTGAAATGATGCTTGGTGTGAAATGGAGCTTACTTGGGCAACAGTGCTCGCTGAAAACCAGAGGTGTTTGTTTACTAGTCCATCAATATTGATGATCAGTCAGTAAAAGGAAAGCAGCATTAGAAAAAAATGGTTCTGGCTGACAAAACATTCGATTTTGATTTTAGAACAAAACTAACCTGAAATTCACATTAACTCGCTTAGTGTTGGACAAAATCAAACAGTATGAAGACGCTGATTTTGTAAGAGTTAAAAATCATATAAATACAGGGGATTTATAGTGTGCTATGCCTCCCTGCTTTGTAATTCAACCCTGGGGGGGTACTTAGTACAAAAGTGATCACAGGGATGTGCCGCAAACTTGGGTAGCAAAATCAGGCTGTCTGGTGTACCAATGGGTCCTTTTTCTTTGCAAAATCTGGTATTTTGATGGGTCTGTTTTTCAAAATTTTCTAAATTTGCGCCATATTGGGGCAAATTTTAGATTTTTTTCTAAATTTCAAACAAAAATCAAGAAATTTGCGCCAAATTAGAGTAAATTTTCGGAGAAAAATTTACATTTTTGCATAACTTTTGACTCAAAATTTGGGGAATTTGGTATATGGATGGGTCCCTTTTTGTTGAAAATTGTTATGCATGGGTGGTACTTCAAATTTCCCAGCGGCACACCCCTACCAAAACCAAACGTGAGTACCCCCCCCCCTCGGGAATTCAACACAGCCTCGATCAGCATACTTTTATCAACCAGAAAACTTATAAGATGTCACTCACACACTTATAAAATATTGAAAAGTAGAACCGACCAGTAAACAAATCTACATGACCCCAAGCACAACAAATCAGAGATGTTTTATTTATACTTTCAAGGCCTAGCTGATGTTCCATGATAATGTCATGTCCCTATATATGTAGTTAATTGATTACAACCCCCTTATGTAAAGTTACCCAAGGTATCACCTTAATTGAACTTTACACTGTAGTTGTGAATCCATTCATAACTTGAGGCACTTACCTTGAAGTAGAGTAGAGCCACCACATTCTCATGGTGTAAATCCTACAAAGGCAATCAAAGGAAGGTCTGTCAACAACACAAGGTAATGATCACTCAAAAACAACATGACTATTAGGCGAAGAAAAAAAACAAAACCTGTTTTACAGGCAGACAGACCTTTTAAGTAGGGTCGGTCAGGCAATTTTTTTTCCCAAAATAACCCAAAAATGGGAGAAAAAATGACAATATTTACAACGAAATTTTCTTTAAAAAGTTTAGCCAAAATTGAACGTCTGATTTTACAAGAATTTGGCAAAACTAAAACAAATCTTCCAAAGCGTAAATTTAGTGTCGGTCAGGCCCGTAAAACAGGGTTATTTTTTTTCATCGCCTTATAGGCCAATTAGTTGAGTTACACAATTAGTCGAGTTACACAAAAGCACAGGATAACCAAATGTTTTATAAATACAGTGGAGGGTGAGAAATATCAAATCAAAGAATCTGTGGATTCGTTGCCCAGGGGACCTATCGTTGTCTAGGGGGGCCACTGAGCTACATGTATGAGTACATCAATATATCAAGTAGCCCCCCCCCCCCCCCCGGGATTCAATGCAGAAGAAAAGACGTCCTATACAAATAGCCCAAATCCTGGATTGGGCTATTTAAAAATCCAAGTCTTCGTCC
>JXSR01S024199.1:11221-24001 GCA_000969725.1 Ophiothrix spiculata
ATTTTTTGCCCCAAAATTTCTGGAAAGCCTAACTAAAATTTGCATTCATGAAATGTTGAACTTTTTTGCTTTTTGCAATCTAGATACAATGTCTAGGAACCTTTTTCTCAAATTTTGGATTTTTATCTTCGTTTTTTAAAAAATGCCAAAAATAGGTCAAAAAATGCAAAAAAAAACCCAACGCTGCCACCAAAATGGCAATTTTTTGGCCTATTTATGGCAATTTTTCAAAAAATAAGATATAAATCAAAAATTTGAGAAAACCATTCCTAGAAATTTGTTTCTAAATTCCAAACAGCAAAAAAGTTTAAAATTTAACGAATGCAAATTTTAGTTAGGCTTTCCAGAAATTTTAACATTTTAGGCAAGTTCAGGGAAGGCTAATGATCCTCTTGTTGTCTTCATTTTTTTTTTTTTGATCAAATGAGTATGTAAGCTTGTCTGCCCTTTCTGGCCACTTCCAGAAGTTTTTGGATCTTTCCTTAGTAGTGACAAGTGCTCCAGTGTCAGATATTTCCAGCACACGGCCTGGTTACAACTCTCCATCGTACTGAACTGCAACAAATTCACCAACTGTCAGGTCGCTTTTTTCAAGATGCTCCCCATCATCATCCTCGCTTTCATTGACACTTTCACTTTCACTTTCATCCATAGACTCAGGGTCACTATCCTCATCTGATGTTTCCGTACTGGAATATGCACACTTTTTACGTCTTGTTTCTCTGATAGGAAGTCAATAAATGATTGGCTGACAGCTTCAGATTCATCTACTGTTTTCTTGGGCAAGCGGTCCAAGACTGCATTTCTGTTGAGTGGTGAGATGCCAGTCTTCTTGAATCCTGACTTTAGATTTTCAGCCTTATTATCAGAAAGTTTTGTCATCAATTCACAGAGCAGACTTGGGAATTCACATTTGTCAATATGAACATCTTCCCCTCTTGCTTGTTTTCCAGTGCAGCATGATGTCTCGCCAAGCGATCTTCATTGGACGAAAGAAGGCAACGTCTAGTGGTTGAGTAAGATGTGTTGAGTTTGGTGGCAATGCAATAAACCCAATGTTGTGCTCTTCACACAGTGCAATGATATCTACATTCAAGTAACTTGACAAATTGTTGCCCACAAGGATCTTACGTCCTTCTTGTCTGCGAAGTCGAGGCAGACACTGTGTTCTGAACCAGTCCTCGAAGGAAACACCCTCAAACCAGCCAGACTTTGACCTGTTATATCTAGTTCCAGGTGGCCCTTCTTCAGTCCAAGTGTTCCACAATGTCTCAGACTTGTAGACAACATATGGTGCTGGCAATACTTCGCCCTCTGCATTTCCGCAGAACATCAGGGATATTGCGGCTTTACTGCTATTGACAATACGTTCAGGGTACTTTGTTCCTCGTTTTGTAATTACGAGCTTTCTTCCAGGATCGTCTGTTAGATTGGTCTCATCAAAGTTCCAAATGTTACTACTTGGAACTCCCTCTATCTCACTGGACAAATGATCAAAGTACTCGTTAATGCAGGCTTCATCTATTCCAGCCCGAGCACACTTTATGTTACTTGAAAAGCGAACACTCAGCTCTGGATGGCGTTGCATGACGCTATATGTCCAATCTACACCCGGCAAATTCTGTTTAAATTTTGAAACTTTTCTACCACGACGATCCAGAAAAGACTTCTCAATTGCCTGCAGGTCAGTCGTATCAATCGGGCATCCGAACTCGGTCAATTTCCTTTGTTCCACTTCCTTGGTGAAGATTGTAGGATGCCCTGGTTGTCCTTTTACTGGTGTGTGGGGCTTTTTGAGTTTCAACTTGAGTGTACTGCGTGGTACATTGAAAGTTTGTGATGCTTGTCTTTGGGTCATTGTTCCATTTCTAACACTGTTGGCTGCATCACATAGGGCTTTACTGTCATATTCAACAACTCACCGTATCTTCTTATACGGGAGCTCGTCGTTGTTGATTCGTGATGAATCCACAGTTGATATTCAAATAAGCGCGTCACGCACGGCACAGCGTACAAGGAGGTGCGGTTACGCAGTACACCTAAGTCGGCGCACTGTTCATCGCGAGTCGCAACTTGAGTACGTGCAAGGACTGGCGTTTGGGAACAGTAAAAAATGACAAAGCAACAAACATTTAATAACTAGCATTTTGCTTCAGATTCTGCAAAATATTTTTATGAAGATGGGTATTTGTTAAATTGAAAACATTTAGAATTTGATTCATACGTTTTTAGGAAGAATTTCGTTGTTGAAAGGTATTCAAACACGCTACAGAGTTGTTCATCGGCAATCAACAACTCTGCATCCGATGGGTCTGCGTATTTTTATCACGCTCGGGTGGCTAAAGCCACCCTTGCGCGATAAAAATACGCAGACGCATGGATGTATCGTTGTTGATTGGCGATGAACAACTCTGTAGCGTGTTTGAATACCTAAATCAAGGTAGTTTGGAGAACCAACTATACCAGTCTGTATTTTAGTGGCATCCTTGTAGTAGTTTGTTCTTTCTTTCAATCTAGACTAGTCTTGTATCTGTAAAAAAAAAACATTTATAACTAGCTCAATGGCCCACAAAAGAAAGTAATTTCCATTGATTATATACTAGATTAAATATCACTTAGAAATCTAGTGTATAATTAATGGAAAGTAGCTTTATGTGTGGGCCAAAGTAGCCCCGTGTTTCCTGTGATTTTCGGGTGGGCCAAAATAACCCCAATTTTCTGTCTTTTTCGCTATTCTTCGGTCCTGCACCTGAAAAAAAAAAGATAAATAAAAAATAACCTTTACATATTTTATCACAAATAAATTTACTATACAACTAACCCAAAACACTTCCATCAAATACGTTAATTCTGGGCAAGGCAGTCACAATTTTGCAACTTTTTTTCTTGCGTTCTTGACGCTAAAAAATAATAAAAAAATAATGTAGGGCAGGATGTTTTGTTTGAATCCTAAATACATACAGCATTATATAGCAGAGGTATTTGTTGTTTGAATTATCACAAATTAGAAAATGTCAACTTAACACTTTTCTCAAAATTTGACAGCAAATCTTTTTTTTTTTTTTTTGGGTGGGCCAAAGTTACCCCTTAAGGGTTAAAGTAACCCCAGTTTACGGTATTGTCGCAATAATTTGTTGTCTACGTTGACATACTGTAGTTTGGCGAGCAAATTTAAATTAACTAGAAACACTGTTCGTGACCTGACCTTTTGTCAGGTCACGACCTTTGTTCTTGCTCGTCGCTCCTCGCTTGCAGAATCAACACCAAAATATGGGTGAAGAAATCCAGAAAAATCTTGCTCAAATCCTGGAATCTTTGCAAAAACTGTCCACGGACAACCAGAACATTAAAGAGAGACTTCAAAAATTGGAAGTGAATCAACAGGTAAATAATCCAGCCAAAGATACGGCTGAAGAAAGTAAAGATATTGACTTGGCAAATTTGCCACCTCACGATGATGAACTGAATTCTGCTCCTGTGTAACAGCAATCTAGTGACTCCGGTCCCGTTGTTAGTGATTGTAACAGTGCATCCGGTAGTCAACAGGCTGCCTCGTCAGAGGAATATTCTGATATAAAATCTGAAACTGACTTACAAGCGGAGTATTCCGCAATATACTCCGCAATCAAAGATGCTACACAGCATTTCAAGCTTCCTGCACATTTAAAATTAAACGATACCAAACAAGGCATCAAAAAGGAAGATCATCCTACATTGTCTGTTATCTCCCGTTGTGCTCACTATGCAGAAACGACGTTGAAATTACTTGGAACTGATCATCCAGATGTACACCATTTGTATGTGACTCAAGTTGCATTGCTTAGATTTTTACAAGATGAATATTCCACGCTCCTAGTTAAAGGAAATTTTGATCAGCAGACCGCCGGGTATTTTAGATCTTTACAGAAAAATACATCTGGTCTGTCTGCAACAGCTTTGGATAATTTGAAAGTTGCAGTTGAGTTGGCCGCTTGTTCATCGCGTCAGCAACAATCGCAGCCTCTTCCACCACGTGATCGTGGATTCCAATCTCAGTACCAACAAGGTCAGGGTCAGAACTATCGTTATAACCGCCGATCAAATTCTTCCGGCTACTATAATTCCAGTCGTCAAAATAGTGACGTTTATCAAAATTACGCAAGTCAGACTGTGCCAACGAGTCGACCAAATAGGGACTTTTAAACTTTGTGTAGGAATTTTCGCGGTTTTGCTTATCAGGTACGCAAGTTACGTATTGAAGGTGTTTTTGTTACATTGCAGGTTGTATTACGGTCATATGACAGTGTACCTATTGTTGTTGGATTTAATTCGTGAACGCGTACTCAGAGCCTTGTGCGTACACGCGAACTAAACAACCTTGAAAATATACGCTTGCATCAGGGACCACTGCGTACTTGCTATAAACACGCGTTCATGAATTAAATCCAACAACTATATGTTTATCCAATTATTGATCTGCTTCGGGCACATAATTGAACTATTGTTGTTGGATTTAATTCGTGAACGCGTACTGAGAGCCTTGTGCGACACGCGAACTAAAAAACCTTGAAAATATACGCTTGCGTCAGGGACCACTGCGTACTTGCTATAAACACGCGTTCACGAATTAAATCCAACAACTATAGTTTACATGATACATTTTTATTGTAAGTTACGGTATGTGTTTGAAAGGTGTGGGTTTGGCCAGTGGGCTTACCAGAAGTATTGCGGCTTGGCAAGCCATCCAGGCACCACCATATATTTTAAATTGGATTTCTCAAGGTGTGCCCATCCCCTTTCATACTTTTCCTTCTGGTTTCCATTTGCCACACAAGCACCTCTCATTCACTCAAAGTGTGTTTGTTCAACAAGAATTAGATGAACTTCTAAAAATTGGTGCCATTGTGGAGACAAGTGAACCACCTACCTGTATTTCACCCATTGGAGTTGTGCCCAAAAGAGGGGGTAAGTCACGTTTAATTGTTGACCTACGGCAGATCAATAATCTTTGTACTGTGCCAAAATTCCAATATGATGATATCTCTGAATACATCCAACCTGATGATTACATGGTTACGCTTGACATTAAAAGTGGTTTTCACCATATTCCCATTTTAGGGGAGCATCAGCAATTTTTAGGGATTTCTTTTAGAGGTCACTTTTATTCTTGGCGGGTTTTACCATTTGGTTTGAGTTGTAGTCCGTACTACTTTTGTAAAACTCTTGTGCCAGTTATCACATTTCTCCGTAACAACGGATTGAAATTATCTGCATATGTTGATGATTTTCTGCTTCTTGCGAAGGAGGATTGTATTCGGGACCATAGAGATCCCATGATAAGTACCCTTAACAAACTAGGATGGGTGATAAACAAAGAAAAATCATCCCTGGTGCCCGAAATGTCAAAGGAATATATAGGGTTCAAAATAGAAACACTGAAACAACCTGTATTAAAAGTGCCAAATTGCCGTGTAAACAAACTTCGGAAGGACATAAAACGAGTTTTGGCTCAACGAGCAGTGAAGGCTCGAGTGTTAGCGCGGGTTCTGGGTCAATGTATTGCAATGACCAAGGCAGTATTGCCAGGAAAACTGCTTCTGGGCAACACTTACAGGCTGCTTGACAAAAATCGTCATGGGACGACCTGTTGCTGTTAAATCAAGCAACAACAGTGGACTTAAGTTGGTGGGTGCATGCTCTCAAATCTTGGAACGGAAGCCTGTTCATGCCTCACTCAATCGACGCGCAGATAGAGACAGATGCGTCCCAGACAGGTTGGGGGCCATTTGCAATTTAACTGGTCGCACAGCAGCAGGTTTTTGGAATCATCGAGTATCTTGCATGCCTTCCAACTACAGGGAAATGATGGCGGTCCTGCTCGCGCTCAAGTCATCTAGAAAATCACCATGTTCAAGTTATGACGGACAACATAACAACAGCAGCTTATATAAACCATCTGGGTGGTCCCAGCGACACGCTTTCCCCCCTCGCCAACGCTATTTGGATAGAGGCATACAACAAAAACATTACGCTTCAAGCAAAGTATCTGCCCGGGACTCAAAACGAGACGGCAGATGCCTTATCACGAGTTACAGCTCAGTACGAGTGGCAGCTGCACCCAGCATTATTTCGTTATGTGAATCGGATTTTCGGGCCCCACACAATCGACAGATTTGCAAGTCTGACAACAGCGCAGTTACCTCTGTACAACAGTCTGTATCGCGACCCAATGTCATGTGGTGTCGACGCGCTGGCCCAACGCGACTGGAACCTGCACAACAATTTTGTCAATGCCCCGTTCAGACTCATTCCGCGAGTATTGCAGCTTCTGCGGGACCAGCAAGCCACAGCAACAATAATTGCGCCACATTGGCCAGGCCAACCATGGCACCAAAAACTGAGACAAATGGCGTTGGTTCCACCAATACCGCTTCCAAAACGCGGAATGTGCAATGGACTGAACCCAGAACCTTACAAGAACCCAAAATGGCGACTGTATGCTTGGAAAGTATCTGGGCAACTAATCTGACGGACTGGTCTACCAGGGCAATTGCGCAGTTGCCTTTGTGTCTCGCTGCTTCAACGTTAAATACTTACAATAGAGTGTTAAATAAACTGAAATATTTTTGTGACGAATGTGAAGTGGCATTTCCCCCTCGACACCCACATGTACTTGCGGATTTTTTATGCCACATTGCCGATGCCTCTAGGGCGCCTCGCTCGCAAATTAAAGCTCTCTTAGCTGCGGGCTCACATTTGTATGCAGCATATGGTTTCCCTCAAATACTTGACAAATACCAACTTCAATTATTGGTCTCTAGCCTCATTAAATCTTCAACTGAGGTTCCTATGCGCCGATCAAATGTTATGCCAATTAAGCCATTTAGAGATCTATTCATGTCGTGGCCGGACAATGACAGTTATCGATAAAAGAGCTTTGACTTAAGTGCATCACGCTAATGGCTCTAGTGCTTATGCTTCGCCCATCGGACATTGCGCCTAAGGCAAAACACTTTATCCCAGATACACATGACACTGAGCAATTTGTTTTTTCTACTGACAATATCAAGTTTTTAGAGAGTGGTCAGGCGGAAATAACCTTTCATGGAATCAAGAATGATACTTCGCGCACTGGATTTCGGGTTGTTATGCAACCATCGCATGAAAAACAATTGGATCCTGTTCAGACACTTAAGGATTATCTTAGACGCACACAGGTCCATCGGCCTGCGAATAACCCGGTGTTTTTATCACTTGCCCCACCTTATAAGGCAATAGCGGCAGCCACCGTGGCTAAGATTATGAACGAAGCAATTTCGTTGGCAGGTCTGACCGGATATTACAGTGCAAAATGTTTTCGACCAACAGGAGCCACTGCTGCAGTCGATGTCAATACAGACCCCGATGTTATTATGAAACTGGGTCGATGGAAAACCCGGACTGTATTTTTTGACCACTATGTACATTCAAAGCCTCCAGATACTTTGACAAGTGATATTTTGGACCAATCTTAATTGGCGTCTTGTACACGCTTGTTACCCACACTTAATTTTGCATTTGTGGTATTGATGATCAAATAACTCTCCAGGAGGCATAATATTCAAAATTAAAGTGTGTTGAACTTTATATTTTGTGTTAATTGTTATTTGCGTAGCATAACGTAGGTTTTCTTGAAACTGTAGTTTGGCAAGCAAATTTAAATTAACTAGAAACACTGTTTCTGACCTGACCTTTTGTCAGGTCACGACCTTTGTTCTTGCTCGTAACTGTTTTGTAACTTTTATGGTGTTATTTTGTAAGGTACGAGGAGATGAGTTGGACAAGGCATAATATTCAAAATTAAAGTGTGTTGAACTTTATATTTTGTGTTAATTGTCATTTGCGTAGCATAACGTAGGTTTTCTTGAAACATGTGTTGACATAACGTTGATATCAAAGAGTTGATTTTTGCTGGAAAAATGGAATTGTTTGCTATTTAAGCATAATGACCCGTTTGAAACTTAAACTTACCTAGGATGTAGTATGTGATAGTTCTTTCTATATGACAATATGATTGATATGAAAGTTATATTTTGTAACTTTTTTGTTGTGAATCATAACTTTAAAATAGGTGTAAATAACGAACATTAGATTACTTAAAATCTAAATGAAACAACTTAAAGCTCAACTGCTTGTCACAGAAGAACCTAACAATTTTGTGTGTAATTTTCTGGGGTTTAACGCACAGTTGGAAAGTATGTAAACTTTGCATTTTATAGTCCATGATTTGAACTTTTAAGATATCGTTTGTTTCATTTCAATCCGTAAGGTTAACATAAGGCATGTCGACAGAAACCTTATTAAACTCTATCTTTAAAATCTGCTTCCTAAAAATTGCATTAAGAATATTCAAACAATCAAGCTTTTAACGTATCCTGTGTGTATGCATAACTAAAAATAAAAACACTAGTCAAGGCTTGCATATGATGATATTGATTGCTGGTAATTTACCCCAGTGACAAGAACTTTGGTCGGTGATTTGATAAAAACCAATCACATACTTTTGCATAAAATATAATGCAGTGGATCACATACAGTGCAGTGTTCAAGTTGACAGGACGCATTAACCCGAACTCCCAAACACCTAAGAACTATCTAAGTCCGAATACGTCATACAAAAATTGGGATTGTCTATTTGGCTAGTTAGCATTTGGCAAGTTCAAATTCAAAATCAACAGAGGGCACTACATTTTGGCTAGTTAAAATCATTAACGTCAGGCTAGTTAAATTAAGGTTGCATAGGCTAGTTATTTTTTCAAGGTCAAGCTAGTTAAAATCATTAATGTCAGGCTAGTTAAATTAAGGTTGCTCAGGGTAGTCATTTTTTCAAGGTTAAGCTAGTTAAAATCATTAATGTAAGGCTAGTTATTTTTTCAAGGTCAAGCTAGTTAAAATCATTAATGTCAGGCTAGTTAAATTAAGGTTGCATAGGCTAGTTATTTTTTCAAGGTTAAGCTAGTTAAAATCATTAATGTAAGGCTAGTTAAATTAAGGTTGCTCAGGCTAGTTATTATTTCAAGGTCAAGCTAGTTAAAATCATTAATGTCAGGCTAGTTAAATTAAGGTTGCTCAGGCTAGTTATTATTTCAGGGTCAAGCTAGTTAAAATCATTAATGTCAGGCTAGTTAAATTAAGGTTGCTCAGGCTAGTTATTTTTTCAAGGTCAAGCTAGTTAAAATTATTAATGTCAAACTAGTTAAATTAAGGTTGCTCAGGCTAGTTCTTTTTTCAAGGTTAAGCTAGTTAAATCATTAATGTCAGGCTAGTTAAATTAAGGTTGCTCAGGCTAGTTATTATTTCAGGGTCAAGCTAGTTAAAATCATTAATGTAAGGCTAGTTAAATTAAGGTTGCTCAGCCTAGTTATTTTTTCAAGGTCAAGCTAGTTAAAATTATTAATGTCAAACTAGTTAAATTAAGGTTGCTCAGTCAGGCTAGTTAAATTAAGGTTGGTTAGGCTAGTTATTATTTCAAGGTCAAGCTAGTTAAAATTATTAATGTCAAACTAGTTAAATTAAGGTTGCTCAGACTAGTTATTTTTTCAAGGTCAAGCTAGTTAAAATTATTAATGTCACACTAGTTAAATTAAGGTTGCTCAGGCTAGTTATTTTTTCAAGGTCAAGCTAGTTAAAATTATTAATGTCAGGCTAGTTAAATTAAGGTTGCTCAGACTAGTTATTTTTTCAAGGTCAAGCTAGTTAAAATCATTAATGTCAAACTAGTTAAATTAAGGTTGCTCAGACTAGTTATTATTTCAGGGTCAAGCTAGTTAAAATCATTAATGTCAAACTAGTTAAATTAAGGTTGCTTAGACTAGTTATTATTTCAGGGTCAAGCTAGTTAAAATCATTAATGTCAGGCTAGTTAAATTAAGGTTGCTCAGGCTAGTCATTTTTTCAAGGTCAAGCTAATCCTGTGTCTGGTTTTGGAGTAACTTTATCAAACAGTAGTCAATTATTGACTACTACTTCAAGTCCACCATCTAATTGACAAGTCCATTGACTAGTTTATTGAATATCAGCTATTTTAGCGGCCAATTTGTATTTGAAATATGCACATGACATAACTTGGAGTAAGATGTATTTGTTGTAGCTCCAGAAGCCATTTCCCAATAATAATTTTGAACACAAAGGCTGGTATTCCAAAAAGGTGTTTAGCTAAACCACGGTTTAACTGAACATCAACTGTTCAGGAATGATACGCACCATTGCAACTTTCGAGTGAAACAGTTCAATGAACTGTGCTGTTGACGAGAATTAAAACTGAGGTTTAGCTAAGCACCTTTCTGGAATACGGACCAAAGTGTTTTACAAAATACTTTTAGGCCATTATGATGAAAATACAGGGATGTAACTTCTCAGGAAATTTACACATTTTTTTTCCCAGGAAATTAAACCAAGTACAAAAGAATAGGAAACTGCTCTGTTTGAATTGCATTTTTATGCATTTCAGGAAATTTGATTGTTCATGTGTTACATCTCTGAAAAAAGTATTTTGGCAGCCATCCTGGAAATATGCTAATTAGACCCCCATGTGACATTTTTGTTAATTGTTAACATCTAAACTCATTAAGTAGACATTCTATGGATGTTGAAAATCATGTTAGAATTTAGTTATAAGGGAGGGTGCACGGGAACCCCTCTAAATTGCCAGACTAGAGCTTTTATTGGTAGCTGGAGACAGTTACACTCAAACAAATGATTGTATTTGATTGGCCAAACTATTCTAGGTCTGGCAAGACCAGGCCAGGTCTGACCAGGTCATGTTTTGCATATTCCCCACACCATAACCATCTGAGGGTTGGTCCTGTGAAATGAGCAGAAATTCATGAAATACAGATTTCGAATAAATGGCCTCCAAAGTAAAATGGTGACAAGAACAAATTCTGTTTTTGGACAAATTCATGCGTATGACTTAACTGTGCCTTATTTTGAAGGTCAATTACGCTTGGAAGTTCAATTGTTTAAGGATATTAACACATTTTTCTACCATACACCGCAATAATCAGCAACTGTACATGTGATTGCTGCTATTTTGTACGACTAGATATTCAGTGGACTGCCTTCAATTTCGATCTCTAATAGCAAGCCAAAAAGGAAGGTATGGCGTCAATTGAAAGGTGCATCTAATTATAGTAAAAACTGATATATGTATGAAACTCAAAGTAATTTTGAAATTTGTGACTTTCCGCTCATTTCGTCGGAGCGTTCCTCGATACATTTTCATGCAGCAGTGTAAATTTTGTATGAAACATGCAATCTTGAATCAATTCAACATGAAAGCCTATGTGGTTTTTAATTTACAGATACTGTTAGCAATGGATATTTTCGATTGTGGCAACACACAATGCCGGTACTATACAGCCGAGTGTGGATGGAGTAAACCCATGACTCATTTTAAGTATATAACACATTCAGTTTCAAGCCTTCTGTGCATAGTTGTAAGTGGGCAGCTATATGTAGTTACTCCACTTGCAATGTATTGCTATAATGCTGATCAAAATACTTGGACCTCGTTTAAAGATGGAATGAAGACCACGAGAACTGAATTTGCTGCTGTATATTCACAGGATTTTATTTATGTCATAGGAGGCACAAGACTTGCTGGTGCAGATGAAGTGCAGAGATTCAACTTGAATACAAAAGAGTGGGAAAAGTGTATGCATATTTCTGCTTCATGTGATTACCACGACGTAATTGAATATAGTGGAGCAATCATTGTGTATGGTGTTGAAATAATCGGAAGACGCCGTAAAGGTCATTTGATGTTTTATGATCATGTTGATGATAAATGGTCCATTTTGATGTCAGAAAACCTAGAATCATCTTCCCGTCGCATATCCTCACGTCCACAGCTTGTTGTCCATGAAGAGAAACTGTACAGGGTTTTATATACCAACGGAAAAGCTTGTGTTCAGCAGGTTGACATAAAGTTTGGTGAAGGGGAAGTTTCAGCCACAATTGGGGAACCTCTTGATGACATAGGCCAAGAGGAAATGTCAAAAAGAGCAAGAGATGCTTTTTGCATCGATTCAGCACAGTTTGCTAACATCAATGGTTATGGCCGGTGTACAAGTTGAGTCCTAAGCTTATGGAAGAGTTTGAGGAGGATAGATTGGCACAGTTAGCTGACAGCGGGGTATTACAGCATCAAAGCTGTGTAGCTAGAAGCCATGTGTTAGAGCATAGCATTGCTGAGCTTGAATTGGATATGTTTACATTGACTGGCAAGTGGGTGGAAGAATGGATTTGATGGGTATGTGTATGTGACCTGTCATATTGCTATACCTTTTAAGGTGAAAACCTTTACAAAACACAAATATATTCGGAATATGGTCCAATTGTACTCGGAGCAGATTGTTACATGATTATATTCACAGCAATTGAACCACAATATCAATTGATGAATATATTCCTCAATAAACATTGTACTTGAGTACTACTCGAATGCAAAGTAATACTCGGAATATCCGCAATATCGCCGAAATATACAAATGAGCCCTTGAATATGTGACCCGTCATATCGAAAGGTACCTTAAGGTCGGCAAAATTAAAATTAATTTTTTGGTCTCATCTGAAAGATTATATTTCAAGCTTTAAAATTACACCTTGCTTTTGGTTATTGGATGTTCGATTACAAAGTTACATCCAAATTGGTAAAAGGTATCGGGCTGATTCCGAAAACTAAAGTGTGGCGATATCATTACCGCCCAGGTCTACGCCGTATCATTATATCGATACGCTCGTATGTATATCAATAAACAT
>JXSR01S024200.1:0-11594 GCA_000969725.1 Ophiothrix spiculata
TGCTAAATTTAAAACAAAATACATAATTATGTCATTAGTCTTTGTAATTTAACCTGACAAAATTGGAAAGCAATCGGTTCACGGGAACACATGAAATTACAAGGTTTTCGCGAAAATGGCATGAGATTTTTATCGTAAGCTGTTGATACCATTTTGACCATATTTTGTAATTAAAATCATTAATGACTGCTTATGTATAATCTAGAGACTTTATTCGTCATGTACACTAAAAATTGTGATGATCGAATATGTTTAAGTAGGCAAAAACGTGATGTAAACTTGACGTTCAGCCAAGCGAGACGATTTAGGGACAGTACCCTTAAGGAGGAAATGTCACAATACAATACCAACACATGCTTTTTAAATTATTGTTAAAAGGTTGATAACCTGTTTGCTGTTGCTGATAGTAAATTAAACAAAATGGTTCCTAATGTTTCAGCTGATAAGAGAGCATTTATGTTTGTCACGTATCTGCTTAATGGCATTATACCAATGAATGCAAGGCACGATTTACTAAACAGTTTCTATAGGTGCCAGAATCTAATTCACCGTGACTGTCTTAAAGATACAAATGATAATGATAAAAACTGAAACCGCAAGAAAGAGTGTGCGGCTGCTGTGACCAGCCAAACGTCTGAAGAACAAAAAACTGGAGATACGGGCCCTTCAATAAGGCCCTTAGGCAACAGCAATGAGATGAAAAACTAAATATATATTAGCTAAAATTGTATTCTTCTGTACATGCTTCTGCTGTATGTTATTTTAGGGTTTAATAATATTTTCAAAACTGAAGTCCTTACTCCAACGTAGCCAAATGCTAGGAAAATAAATGCATTGATTGTGTTCGTTTCAACAAAACAACCAAAGACATCATTATTGTCGCTGCATTACACAGTTGGGTTTGATTTAGTTTAACTGTGAGCTGTGGCATTATGGGACACGCGGTTTAGAAGAAAGACACCATGTCAACAAGAATGATATTTTTTTTAAATTACAAATTAAATTTCATCAGACACATTTGCTTGGTTGTTTTCTGATAACTTGCTTTATTTAGACAGATATAATCATTCACGAGCTTTATGATATCTACATAAGTTCACACAGAATATCTGAAAAGTGGATTTTGTTCACAGACTTAAACGTCATGATTAAACATGTTTGTGAATTGATTAAGAGTTTTTTTGCTTTTAAAATATAACCACTAATGTTAAAACATACGTTTATATATTTAAGATTTCTTTTTTTTTTGTCACCATTTTTCTATTGGTATGTTTTTACTATGCTCTTTGTAGAATCATTAAGATGTTTTTGTAAACCCTTCGGGTTTTCCACCCCTGGGGTAGGCTTCGGATTACCATCCGTTGTCGACATATATTTATCTCTGTACATTAAATAATATCTGGAATATCCGTATTTAGATTATTTGCTGTATGTCAAAATAATTAAGATGTTTTGTAAACCCTTCGGGTTTTCCACCCCTGGGGTAGGCTTCGGATCTCCATCCGTTGTCGACTTACATTTACCTCTGTATATTAAATGATGTCGGGAATATCCATATTGAAAGTATTTGCTTTTTGTAAATTCATTAAGATTATATTCCTTTTGTAAACAGTTTCATAAATTACGTTAATAATCTGGGTTTGTATACCAGCATCACCTCAACTGCTTTCAAACTAGCTATAGAAAATTATGAATTTTTGACCACTGGTTTGTGTTAAATGTTATGTCTGTGTCACTTGTAAAGGTGGTGTAACTCTTTACATGCGTATGCCTTTTGTTACACTTCATCCATCCTTGTTTTTATACGTAGGCCCTACTTATGTTCTATTTGATTTGTATTTATATGTTTTATGATGGAAAATAAAATGAATCTGAATCTGAATCTGAATCTATATTTCATTATCAGATATGTAACAAATGTTTTCATTAAAACCCAATGGAATGATAGTCGATGTAATTAATTCATTGACGTTATCGAAATTCTAAGGAAAAGATAAGATAGTTAAAAGAAGACATCCAGAGACATCTCTATTTTGAGTTATATTCCTGATCTACTTACATACACAATCTTATGTTATTTTTGTATTACTTATATATAACCTGATATTTTGGGTGGAATGCCTAAAGCCTTCATATGTCACATACGATTTAAAGACAATAAAAAATAACTGTTACAAATGATATATGAAGTGAAGTATAAGAACAAAGGTGTATCAAAGAAATTGTTGTCTCCAGATTTATAGAATCAGTCTAATATTTACTAATAACATATGTAAATTTTGCTTTTCTAGTCTTGTTGTATTAGGTTGTCTTGTGTTTTTATCTTCCTTGTTAAAGATCAGTTTTATCTGTTCGAAACGTCGGTGTTTATGTTTTTTAGTATTGTATATACCCCTTTGGATGTTGTTAAGTCAATAAATTGTTTTTAACCTATTTCCCATTGTTTTTACTTATCTTTTGAATCTATTTTGATCCATCCAAAGTTCCCCTGCTGGTCAGTTGGTGCTGTTTTCACTGTTTTTAATATAATAACATATGACTATCATGTTTGTTGACATAAAGTTTTAAGTTTCAAAAGCATGTATTATATACATCAAGAATATGACTATTCATATTAGATTTGTAACTTAATATTGCTTATGATGAAAAACCAACCTATAATAGCTTTGATATCCACTGACATTGATACTCACTGCTGAATCATACTCTTGAAACCAAACCTCGTAGCCTTGTTTATTATTTATTATTTTCAGGTTTTGTTTTATTTTCATCTTTTTTTTCTGTTGTGAAAAGTAATTTTAATGTGAAAAGCTTATGCCTGTAAACATGGTTTAAAGGGAATATTCGTAATACCATTGCAACACATTATATACGTTTTAAAGCATTCTTAATGACCCTTATGGTCTAACTCACAGAAACGACGTTAGCTGTGCATTTGTTGATCAGTTGATGGACATATATCAATTGATACACATACCATGACGACACTCTGTCGAGACATCCATGACAAAAGCACAGGCCTGGTCTACAAAATCAGCGAGACACTTTGGATAATAGATCTTCATGACGTATACACATTTTACACATTTTTTTTCCTCCAAAATAAGGTTTTCGAATTGAAAAGGTTCGGCAACATAAAAAGGAACACTTATATAATGCTGTCTCATTAAAGTAAATAGTAATAATGTACTGAAAATTAAGTTTTAAAACATATTATGTCATTGTACTTTGTGTTGTATTGTGTTGAAATTGACAATAACAGAAATTGACAATAAAATAAATGCTTTTAGTTTCTAGACCTTAGAAGAGTCGAAATGTTTTAATAGTGGTTCTTTTTTACTTATTCAAACAGGTTGCACATTACTTTTTGTTGTTGTGGTTTTTTTTTTAATTTCTTTCAGGCGGAAATATTTTGTTTTTTGAGACTTCAAATGAAAAACCGTGTCTGTCTATGTTCGATGTTGTATTGCAAGTGAAAACATAAAGTTGGTGTCATTTGCAGATTCCTGTGTTATAATATTCTCCAAGTGGGTGAATATAATGCATATAATGAAATCAATCATTAAAATGTATCATAACAATTTAACTAAACCTCATTAAGGTCTCCAGATTCGACATCAATTATGTTGTTGATGGATGCCCAATAGCTAGAAAAAATAAGAGAATATAAAATTCTTCCTATCAATAAATCTTCAGAAATGATGCCAAAAGGTGCTTATCAAATCAAATGTTAATGCTCAATAAACTTCAATTACAATAGTCTTCATTAAAAGAGATTCGATCAATCAAAACAGTGTGTCGTTAGATAATAAACATCTTAGATTGAAGATCTGTTCAGCAACAAGGATATTATTGTTCAATATATACTAACTCGCAGGATAGAAAAAATGCATAAATCGTTAAACAAATTAGGTAAATGGCATTATTGTCTTTAGATTGGGTGTTGTTGATGTCTCTAGTCGATAAAAAATTGTATACGGTATTCTTATTAATAAATCTTCAAAAGTGATGCCTAAAGATGCTTTATCAAACCAAATATTAATGCTCGGTAAACTTTAAATACAATAATCTGGGTTGACAGACACTTAGACATAACGTTATTTTATCACACAGACTAAAAATAGATCTTTATCGACTATCAGAAAAATTATTTTGTGCGTCGATATTTCGTTCAACGGAATGCTTGACGAACAACCTAAATATAGGTCAAATTGTTGGATTGAGAACACTGTGGAGGGATACACCTTTCAAGCTCGTAAATTGATTTACTTGAAATCTGACTAATGAACACGTTTTGTACGAATATTAATACTATACATATAATTCATTGGATGAAAAATTCGAAACCCGGTGTGAAAGGAATCTTAGTCCCGCTGAAATGGTAGTCCGCCTTCCATAGACCATAACGGAGTAAAGCGTGAAACTAGTGTTGCGTGAGAGTTGTTAGCCTATACTTTACTGTACAACCCGTCCTGCTACACCGGTCTTACTAGGCAAATTATTGTCTCAGACAATTTTTATTGTTTTCATACAATAAACCGATGTGACTGTAAAAAAGGGATTAACCGTTCAAAAAAAAAATGGAAAAGCATTTTTTTTTAATCGACGCTTATCAGAACATATGAGTATTACTTTTTTTGCTTTAAAGGACGCACAGCAATGTTTCTGGCAAGGTTAATGACCTATAATATTGTTAGATTTTTACCTCTGAAAAAATGATTTTAATATTTTATGACTCACCAATAAATAAAGTAAACTTTACGTGTGTTTTAAAGAATACATGAATATTGTAAATTTAAAAAAAATACATTTTATAAAATTAGCACGTATTTGCACCTGTGGCGCAAATTCAAGCTTACCGACTTCATGGTTGTTTGGGGCTAGGGAGGCACATAGTTTACTCAAAAATGATTTGAAATGAGCAAGGTCTGATTAATATGAATAACATTTGGTGTTCTATATGAAGGTTTACATAATAAGTGTTCACAAGATGAAACAATCTAAGCCGCTCTTTCAGTAAACATTAAGACATAATGTTATACAAGTTCATACAACACTTCATTTACATATTTAGTATAACTATTTCGGATATTAAAAAGCTTAACGACGTGGTCCCCTTGAGACAGAATTGTTGTTGTTTTTGTTGTTGTTGTTCACTTGGTTCCAACAACGGGAAATATTTTGCAAATAAAATAAATGTATATAGCGTGACGATTTGTTTGGCTTTATCATACCTCCAGCGCAAGTGTCTTGCGAATGTCCGTTTTCTTTTGAAAAAAGAAATCTGTAAATAGTTTTACCTAGGAGCAATAAAATATAATATGAAATGGTGTACCGAAAAAAAGTATTTCAGAACATATATGTAATATAAGAATTGATCAAATAAGTATGTTTAAATTAATGATGTTGATGATTTTACTAGAAAAATGTAGTATTTTACACTTTGAAATCGTCAGCTGATTTTAAAGCATATGTCAAGATTTAAGCGAATAAATGAAATATCATTACCCTGCCGAAGCCTTCGGCAGGGTATTGTTTTTGACGTGTTTCTTTCTTCTTTTTCTTTCTTTCTTTCTTCTGGCAACACTTTGATGTCTTATATCTCTGGCATACAATGACCGATTTTGACCATTATCATACTTTGAGCTGTCCGATACAGGATAATATCGGACGGTACGCATGATATTGACAATATTGGATGATTTACGCCCAATATTTATTGGTTTCGCTATAAGTTTTAAAATATTGCGTCTCGCCCAATATTTTTGCAACTCATAGCTTGACTAATAAATATGGGCTCAATCTATCCAATATTGTATCAAACTTGGTTGAAGGAACCAGGGTCACCTCCCATTTGTGTCACCTGACCTCTGACACCTCAACGGTCACGTAGGGATCACGGGATCAAAAACTTGATTTTCATGAAAAAAGTTTCAACTCCAATACGTTACGAGGTATGGTCATAAAAATTTTGGGACATGAAACGTCTTGACATTGTCCACAAAGGTTATCGGATGAAACAAATATTTTGGGTCATATGAGGTCACAGGAGTCAAGTAGAAAAGGTCAAATTTTCAACTTTGTCCGATTTCGACGTTTGAGGTGTCAAATTGTTCGTCTCTCATCAACGATCAAAAGTGTCAATAATGACCCCGTCGTCCGACAATTCCTTGAGTGTCAAAGGTCAAAAGAAAGGTCAATGGAGAGGTATGAAAGTATATTTTCAATTGGAAGTGTATCAAAATTATAGATGATAAATGTCAATAATAGTAAGTAATGCATCGTTTATGGAGGGATCATGATTAGCTGAAAGCATTAAGAGTGACAGGTAAAACTGTGTCAGTAATGGAATGTATTTTATCGCGACTATACACAGCAATAAATAATTGCTCAACGTAGAGTAAAAATTTAATCGATACGGTAGTAAAAAGGGAACTAGTCGTTTTTTGATTAATTTTTTTAATCCATGTTGCTAGATTAAAGGATTAGTCTTCTGTTGATTAAATTGTTTAATCGTTTAAAAGAGTAAATATTTTAATCTTAAAGGTTGAGCAAAAATTACTCCATAGTAGACTAGTTCCCTTTGTACTCCCGTGTTGATTAAAATTTCAAACTTAATCGATTATTGGTTAAATGAAAGGCATGGAGATGGGGGAATTGTTAAATCTATGCATGGGGGACTACCTGAACTTATTTCTATATTCAATGGTAAATGTGATTATTAATTTTAGTTTTTAAGTGCTGAACCATCAAGTGTTTTTTTTTATCATATCAACACTGAATTGTACCCCAGAATTACACTGCTTATTGGTCACCTTGGCCTGTCACATTTTACAAGCCAAGCATGCATGGACTAGTAAATAAATCCTGTGGCTCAGAAGGTGCAGAAAAGGATAAGCCACGAAGTCTAAACAGACAATTAAGTACAGTAAAGATCAGCGCTGTATTACAAACACTGCACAGCAGTCCAGTGTATTGTACAGCAGTCGCTGGCTGCGTAGATCATCAATGCACGATTGCACATCACGATGCATGTGCAATCGAAGCCCATTAAGCTTACCGTAAATATGTTCGCTGGAGTGGACTACAGTGGACAATCCATGTTCATTTGATGGTTCAACATTTACCAGAATTAATAATTACATTTACCTTTGAATATAGAAATAAGTCCAGGTAGTCCCAATAGATATAACAATGTGGTAATGTCTCTATCACTGCGGGGCTAGAAGGGTCCATTTTGTGTTGTGATCATGTCGTTGTTCGCGGTAAATTTCAATCTGTGTATCAGAGCGTTTTGCTCCGAATTACGAGTAAAAATATGGAACATGTATCAAACGATTAAAAAATATAGCGCTTTTCCATTGTTCAGCCGAAATGTACAGTTACTCTGGCGACGATTAACAAGAAAACGCGCTATTTGCTCTACAACGATTAAAAAAGTTAGTCTTTTTTTAATCGAAACATGTTAATCGTAAACTTTTAATCTTTATATTTTGCTGTGTAATCGTTACTCTGTGCTAGAATTTTGAACTTTAAATGTATAGTGCCAATCCACCTCATCCCCCTGTTTTTATTCACATACTTTCTTACGATTATTTCCACTGCTTAACCTAATTTCCTTCAAAAATAGAGCAGTATGTCACCGTATACATGTTTGTATAGTTTCTGAATTAACTTATTCACAAAATTGGGGATTCTCTTTCATTCACGAATGAAGTTCTAGTAAAACGTAAAAAAATCATTGTTTACGAGTTACAAAATCAGGTTACGATTTTTTCCAAATGATAAAAATGTGCATTAGGCGAGATGATACTTAAGTTAACTCGGATAGGGTAGAACACGCAAAAACAATATTTAAATTTACGAATTTAATACTTTTACTTTTTGGATTTGTAGAATTTATAATAAACCTTCCTTTTATCCTTGTCAAATGTCCTCCCTCTTGTTAGATATTGACTTGTTTGCAAAGTAAAGTATCACATCAGGCACCAATAATCATTCAATAGGGACAATAGTTTCAGAGGAAATGCTTAAAGGTAATGATAATATGCTTGTTATAGAATCAAAGGCTGTAACACACATATACAATTTTGAAATATCTTGCATGGGATATTATCCGATAACGTAAACGTGGCTGTCTAGCCCGTAATAAACTTCATTTTGTGCTGCAGGTGAAAATTCATGTCAGGGTCTTAATTTTCACAACCCACGTGCTTACTACAAAAAACGTACAAGTTCCAGTGAAAATCAAGAAAAATGTTCAATTAATATTAAGCACAAGTAAAAGTTCAAAACGAGAATGTGACATGTGTGTGTTTGTACTCATTCTTTTCGTAAGGTCTTCCAGAAGTTACTTTAAGGAAAAGGGAAAGTTCAAAGAGAGAACGTGATCAGTACAATTAGCACACAATGTGTGTTTGTCATGTATATGTTTTGCACTTTGCAGAAAAGGTTCATGAAACGTGGAGTTCATAGAAGAATACCTAAGGTGACTGTAAATAGTGATGAGTAAACTTCTTAGCTAATATATGTTATTGGATGTCAATCAAGTATCCCTATGGTATTCAATATGAACAATATCCTAGGGACTTTCACCTTGTGTTTGTAAGGACGATCGCGGTGATAAGTTCCTACCTGTAGATATTGTTTATTTTGATCATTTGATAGATTAGAGGCTAAACTTTAAAACTCAGCAATATTAAATTGGGGTCACCGACCATCTAAGCGCGCTATGACGTCATATATGATGACGGCATTTTCCTTTCGATGGACGATAACTTCAAAACTCAAGCGTTTACGTTAGATTAATAAATAAAAAATAAATATAAAAAGTAAATATAAATAGTAAATAAATTTTAATTTAAAAATCGGTTACATAAATTACATTTATTAAAAAAATCGTTTTGTTGAACCTTTTTATCCAATCTGCATAACCGCCTATGTCAAAAGTAAAAAATTCGGGTTGTTTTTCGCAAAACAGATAAAAATAAATAAACAAAACATCAGCCCGCCACTTGCCCTATAGCTTTGACACAATGAACCACTCTTACCGAGGGATGTCGGCTTTCAATAAGATGTTTTTCTTTATGTGCAGGATAATTATTCATTGTCGGAACAAGTGAACAAAAAGACAACGCTCGTCTGATGTGATATTAACCTTAGGCTTTGCAATGTTTGAAGTCATAAAGTATGTATACTAACTATAATGTTTAAGAAGTATTGATGACATAAAACATATATCTTAATGCTTCCCAAATGTTTGCTACTCATTTTGATGGTTTTGAATGTTTATTTTGCTGTAAGATATCATTTTACACATCTCAGGGGCATAAATGTTCAGTACCTTATGAATATTACACACATAGTCAGGTGCGCTAAAATACCATGTGTCTCAGAACAAAGCCTACCTTATTATAATAAGATATGTCTGGTGTCATAAAACCAAGAGATTTCATAATAATGTGCCAAAACGTAATCAAAGTGAGGCTCAACTTTGAAGCTATGCATTTTAAGGAACTGAAATCCTGATCAAATTTAGGTTTAAAAGCTCGTTTTAGCCAATAATTACCTAGTATCTATTCGGTGTATGTAGCCTCTTTTTGTCTTTACAATTAATTGTATCCCTTTATGTTATAATAGCACTGTGTTTACTTGGACTGTGTATTTTGGTGCTACAATAAGTGGTTATCTGACCAACATAACTAGTTGTGGATACAACCTTTAAGCTTTCATCTTAAATTGATATAAGCATGAGAAGGACTTTATTAACAAACCCATCACTATGCATAGAAGGTATAACGGGGGGACTGGGTACCATATTCTGACAGTGTAAACACCCAAGGTCCAAAAACAATTCGATTCTTGAAAAATAGAGTAGTATTAAAATTGACCTCACTGGTGCTCTGCAAACCTTACATAGATTATCAAATGTGGCCATTCAGTCTCTGATATCGTAGCAAACACAAAAAGAATGGTTAAAATGATGATTATGACTACATTATGTCTAAATAGCCAATTAAATGCTTCAAATACCTATACTTTTTCTTTTAAAATATTATCTTGGTGTTTACTCTATTTTTCGAATAATTGTATTGTCACATTTGCGATTAGTTTTAGATGTGGTATTTATGTGTAAGTTGTTGTCCTGGACAAGGTATTCATTTGTGCAGTTTCAGATAGGGTATCAATATACTAATTTTTGCTAAATTTCAGATCATACAAAGGGTCTCCTACCTGTAGAACGCGGGTGGATACCCTGCACAAATAGCATTTACCTATATTTTGTTAGCTGAATACGGTGATTGTCCACTATAATATGGCATGTTCGAAGAGAATTGGCATGATGCAGTACGCATGAATTTTAAAATGCCATCTAAATAATAATGTACATATGAATTTCTTTATCTGAGATTTGTCTGATGCATTAAATGGCCTTCGGTTGATATATGTCTCGGTGCCATTGTGTATTAGTGTTATTAATGGATCCATATCATCTGCAATGAATACTCACGTGACGCCGATACGACGAGACAGTCACAATAAAACCACCTAGTGTCTGGGAAGTCAGTGGTATTGCTTGTTTGATTATGTCAATGACACCGTGGTTTTTACACTTATTAATGCTGGCTAACACTATTACGATTCCAATGTAAGATGGCGAATGTAAAATCTAAAACTATAGGCTAAAGCGACGAAAAAAGAGAATAATGGTGCTTTTACACTGTGACGACTTGTTTCGACGGAGGGTTACGTATTTGCAACCAAAAAGTTGTAACTGAAAACGACTGAGAGTAACGATAATGTGCGTGGCTAGCAGCGTGTGTGAGCGTTAACTGACTTTAACTAACGATGACGGGCGTACAATTCAAAACTGCAATACGCAGGTCTACGTTGCTTGTCGTTACCCCCATCCCACCTTAAGCAAAACCTGACGCGTATTTGCTATTTTAGTGAGATAAACGCTTTCAAAGATCATTCTTGAAATGAAACTTTGCTCGTGTTTGGGGGTAAGCACGGATTGTTAATCGGTCAGAAAATCAATTTCAGGAAATTATGACCTTGACATGAACTTTCACCTTTAGTGCAAAATAAATTTGCCGTATTTACGTCTCGTTTTAGATGGGCGGTCACTTATTACTATTTACAGCTTCCTGTTGCTTCTCGTTCCCGTAGTCTTGTTAGTGTGATCTAGCCCTTAGCAGCCCGCGTCCTAGCATACCAATCCATTTCATGAAAGTTTACAAAGAATTACGTCCTTAACACTACCACCGGCACAGTCACCACCTTCGCAACCGTCACTACCACCACCCCTACCACCACCACCTTTGCAAACATCACCTGGCCATTGCCACATACGAAGTCGCAAGATATGGAGTTTAGTTAGTAATCAGTAAAAAAAACAACAGTGGAGGGGTATTTTTGTCGAAAGCTAAATCATTAGATATTGAAGTAGCCTATTTATTTTATATTATTGATTGACGTCTAATTCAGCATTCTCCTTATTTAATTTGTCAAATCAATTATTAAAGCTAAATAAACATAATATGTGGATAATCTAAACTTACCAATGTCAAATAAACCTTATGAGATTTTAA
>JXSR01S024202.1:21658-61588 GCA_000969725.1 Ophiothrix spiculata
AATTCAATTGTTGAAACTGCTCTTTTTAATTGCTAAACAGCTCCTCTAATTCATTCCAGAGGAGCTTTTTAGATCGCTCTTCTACTGCTCTTCTTCAGAGCCCCAGAAGATCAATTTAGTGCTCTTCTGCAATTTTTAAAAATGAAGCCCTGCATAGAGCTGTGGTATGAAGAGCCACTTCCTACTTAAATGAGACAGCAACTTACATCAAAATCATTATAAATGAGTTAAATTTTCAGAAAAGTTCAATAAGTTTTTTTTCTTTTTACTCTAGGTAGACCTAACTCTGACTAATATTTTGACAGAAGCACTTTGAACTCAAAAGTCATAGTCATAGTACCTGACTACACTAAGAGGGTATGAATAATTCAATTGTTGAAACTGCTCTTTTTAATTGCTAAACAGCTCCTCTAATTCATTCCAGAGGAGCTTTTTAGATCGCTCTTCTACTGCTCTTCTTGAGAGCCCCAGAAGATCAATTTAGTGCTCTTCTGCAATTTTTAAAAATGAAGCCCTGCATAGAGCTGTGGTATGAAGAGCCACTTCCTACTTAATATTTAGGATATTTTGCACACAAAAAATCCCGAAATCAAGATAAAGTCTGAAGAATCCAAACTTCAATTCATTGTTACAATGAGAATTTTAGTTCTTTTGATGATGACACACAGTAAATTTCACTGTGTACAAACATCAAAGCTATCAGAACAACCACCACAGACGTCATCCACAACAGAACAGGCCAATCCCGAGTAGCATGTCATCATGTGAGTGCAAAACGGTTGTATCTGCAATAGCTGCCATTTTACATAATTTGAATTGACACTGTGGAATGTCCAGTCTTAGGTCAGTGGCTCTTGAAATGCAGTCACCTGAAGAGCCATTTCAAAAGTCACTGATATATGACAGGGAAATTTTAAGAAATGTTTCACTTTGTGACAAGGTGCTACATAAATGTAACTTAGGGCAGCCATTGCAGATACAAATTTCTTGCACTCATTAGATGATATATGCCCAGGCGTGTATGCAGCAAAGCAAAATGGAATGGAATTCTCACTGCAATGTTGTTGCACCTCATTTTGATGACTGAACTTACTAAATTCATTATAACAAACAAACCATTAGGATATGAGTAAGATAATGCATGGGATAAAAATGGAAACCTTAGTTACGAGCATGCAATAAATAGTGAGGAATTTAAACGACCTATGGGTATCATACATACTGCATGGGTTTCACACACTATAGGCCAAGCACAAATTTATTGGACAGTGTAAACAAAAATCTAAGTGCAGGGCCTCGTAGTTTATAAATGCAACCCCTAACATGTGTTTTTGTTTACACTGTCCAATAAATTTTTGCTCTGTCTATAGTAAAGTCATAATGCCAGAAAAATACCATGATATCAATATGAATGCAAAATGAGAGCAGTGCTTCAAACTCCCAGTAAAAATCAGATGAGAGTCAAACTCTAAGGCCCGTAAGGTGTTTAGCTAAACCGTGTTTTAATTCGCGTCAATAGCACGGCTCATTGAACTGTTCCACTTGTAAGCTTCAACGGTGCGTATCATTCCTGGACAGTTGATGTTCAGTTAAAACCGTGGTTTAACTAAACACCATTCTTGAATACGGGCCTAAATGTCTTGAACATACTAGCTTTCATGGCACAATATTATAAAGCATGGCATGTATCATTAGTCAACAAGACCATCAAATACCTCAAGAACATTGGCTTGTTTGGTAAATTATCTTCACAATTTCAAGAAATATTTTCCCCAGTGGGCACAAGTCAGTACTCGGATCAAAGATGACAAGGTTTAAACAACCATTGACATTAACTTAAAGGTGTAGGTCACGATCACATTTCATCCCCCTGGGCTCAACCGGAAGTAGTATAGTTTTTGATACCATATCAAAGCCCGTATTTTTCTGATTCTAAATCCAAAATTTCACCTCCAAATTCTTTATACTTTCTGAGATATAGCATAAAATGTAAAGTTATTGGTATAACTATTTTCTATTTCTTTTGTATTTTCATAACGGCCTCATCCCCAGGGTTGCATACTTTCTTTTGCCTCTCAAGAGAAAACAAGAAGCAATCCGAGGTTAAAATTTCACAATATGAATTTCAGAGGTCAAGGTTAATCAGTTAAAAGTAAATTACACACATGCTAAGATAGGAACCTACACCTTTAACATCCATTAAACAACAGGGTTAAAATAATGAAGTGCTTATCTTGATAACAATAGACAACAAACATCATTGCCCATAAAATATTCAACTAAGAAATATCAAACAATTTTAGTCACACTAGAACATATCACAATATGGCCTGGGATAATGGTAGCAAGATTATGATATTTAATTGACTGAAAATATAAAAAACATGATTTCAAATACTTTTATTGGTTAAGAAAAGCTAAATTATGATATTTCTAATACTATTCATCTAGAATTTAAATAATATGACATCAAATAGTTGTTTACATTTTTTTTGAGAAATAAACAATAAGTTGACCCCTGATTATAACATTTCTTTTGATTGAAACTATAGCATGGATTAAAGTAATTGTGTTGAAAAAGAGAAAAAAAATCATCAGTTTAAGCCAGGCTATAGTATTTCTATTGATTCAAGATAACACTGCATGGCTTCAAATCATTGTCTTTTCTTAAATCATCTTAAAGTCATATCATTATGATAAATGAAATATAAATTCATACAGGGCTAGACTGAACTACATCGGCCTACACCTAAAATATCATAGCCCTTCCACATTCAAGAAATTGACCATAAGATTTCAAAAATATCAAATAAATATGGAATTCAGTTTTTTAAGTGTAACATATATCTGAACCACGATCGAAACAATCAAGACACCACATATGATACTAATACTAGGGATGTGTGGGATCCATTAACAATGGATTTAGTGAACAACCATGTCAATATTGAATATGAAACTACCTACTATCAAATGGTTACATGATTACATTGGAAAGACATTTATGTATAATATTCATATATACATATCAAGACTATAACTATATTGTTATTATCTATCCATTGATTATTTGATTTTGATGTATTGTGTGATTGAAAACATATATCAGCAAATATTTTAAGTTATTCATGACCGCAATGCATCAGAATCAAATAGCCAATAAATTAGTACTCATCCACAATCAAATGTATATTCTGGTTTACCTTTATGGAACAGTAGATGCTAGTGTGCATAGGTACCTACAAACCATTGCTGCAATACAGCCAATTTTCTCTGATAACTAGGCATTTGTGTGGTTAAAGTTAATTGAATATTGTTTTCTATGAACTTATTAGGGGACAGCATTGGGGGACAGCTTTTCTATAACACAAAGATTCCAAAAAGTGTAATAGATTTGTACCAAAATGGCTACTGCTTAACCCTTTGAACCCTGGCCATTCCACGTGTACCTGTACCGCTGACCCTGGCCAACCCGAAAGTTAAAAAACAAAATATAACCCCTAAACTTACTATGATGTTGATTTCCCTTGCTCTACTTTTTAATTTTACAGTAGTCTGAATTGTTCCAATAACCAACATTCACAAAAGAATACTATTTATGTCGATCAACATATTGGACATTTACCATGTAGTCTATGAGCGAAGCCACATTTGTTGAAAATCGTGATTGCATTTACTAAAATATGAGGAATTCTTCACCTCTTTCGAGTAAATAAGAGCAAAATGACCTATCAAACATGGGTTCAAAGCTTCATTGATGTCTACCAATATAAATAAGACTATTGTAAAACTTGTATTGTAATGACCAATGCTTGTTGACAGACACATCAAGTTTCTGACACGTGACCTAAAAGCAGGTAAACCGGCTCATCGGGTATAGGGTACATGTATACGTGAGCCGGTATACCGGCTCGTTGGGTTCAAAAGGTTAAGAAAAAATGCAATCCTCAATCTTAATCTACTGTCTTCTGAAAGGCAAACAAACTATTGACACTAGCTCAGTACCACTATTCCTTAGATGATGGAAACAAAAATAATAAGATTGCATGGTCTTATTGTATATCAGTGCAACCTGCACACTGTATTTTTGTGTTCATAATCTGGAGATTTATAGCACTGGCTTTAATGAAGCTGCTAGAAGTTGAAAAGATTTTAAACTCATCAGCATCTAATTATACTTTGACCAACACTAAATAGGCGGGCCTATTTACATCAGGAATTGATACTGAATAGCATGTGCATCGCTGATTACGACACAACAGCAGCAGACGCGACGCGTGCTGTACGTGTGACTCGCGCATCTGTACCCATGAGGCGCATGAGAGTGGGATTACCTTAAAATCGGTGTCACAATTCTTCAGAGGATGTAAATAAACATCCAGAGTACAGGGCCAATTGTTTACAAACGCGATCGGTACCCTGCAATTGGTGGTCACGTGACTGATTTGTCCGAGGAATTTTGGCAGAGACCATAGTGCGTGGATGAGAAAAGCCTAACAATTCCTGCCTATTTAGTGTTGATCAAAGTATAGCATTGCTGAAGCATCTAATTCCAACAAAGACTACTCGTATCTTTGTTGATATGCAATCACTACAAGTGACCCAACGCTGCTCAACACTTACCACTAGTGTTCTGAGGCAAAGAGTCCCAGAGGGCGATCTTGGATCCAGGGCAGCTTGAAGATCCCAAACTTTGATTTTGCTGTGGATTTAGCAAAAAAAAGATATATGTTAGAAATATGAGTTAGTGACTAAGTTATAAAAGATGATTTCAGGTCAGCATTGTACGCAATTTAAGGAGCAAGTTCCATTTTTTTTTTCTCTCATTCAGTTGTATGTGTGAAAATGTGTCTGTTTATGGCAACTATTACAGTTCAATTCCATAGCAAAGGATAGAGATCTCTGAAATACAAAATTGTGTATTAAAATCAAAATAGTTGGACAAATCAAGTGAAATTTGAATGCAGAACCTTTGTATTACTTTTGTGATCTTTTAAATTGAATTAACAAAAAAGAACATGTTTCAGTAATAAAATAACACACATATTATAAGAAAATAAGAACAATACTTTTGGAACCAAAATCTCAAAAAAGTTTGAAAAAAGTTCAAGCCAATTGGACCACGCCCCTTTAGTACACGAGTTGGATACTATTTGATATGACCTCTTGGTTGAAAATTTGCTTGGTCAGAGCCCTTGTTTTCCAAATTTATTGTAGAATTTAAGACTCTAATCTGTGACCAAACATTATTGCTACCTTTGAAATGTATTACTAGAAGATGCATGCTCTTTTAGATTATGAGAAAAACCAATGCCTGTATTATTGAAGAAATTGATATCACAAAAGCAACTTCTTTGAACCATTAATTCACAGTTGCTGAACTACTTGAGCTAATCTCTCAACATATGAGTAACACAGGCAAAGGCAGACCACAAGCATGATGGATTGAGTTAATCAAAACTTCACTGGACTTCATCTCTGTGATAAAAAGTCTTCAACCATTGTCTATGGTAAACAATAAAATGTTGATCAAAAGGGTTTTGAGTAAAATAGCCTAAAATGAAAAAAATGTGACAAATCTAAGAGCATTTTCATAGTGTATTTTGTCAAAAACTTGTTTTACACTGAAAAACGTTTAAAACGCTTGTGCTTTCCTATATACTATACTAATAAAATTCGGAATCCAAAATTTAATTCAACAAATGGGCATAATAGAAAAGTAAGTATACTGAAACCAAATTGTTTGAAGGGTATTAATATCTACCAAAAACAAACCCGAAATAAGCCACACAAAAAATCATACATCATCGGTGACAGGGGGGCTTCATATTAACACTTTATAGTATTGCTTTACGATCTGTTATTTCATAACAGGAACCAACGATATGGTTGAAATCAACAGCAACATAATTTAATATGAAGCAAGTTAATCTTCAAAATGTTGAGCACACCCAAAAAAAAATGACTTACCCGTCATATGCACCACTGACAATTCGTTTATTGTCAAAGCGAATGCAGCGTACCAGTTCTTCATGGCCTTCTAATACTCTCAAACAAGCTCCACATTCTATGTCCCATAACCTGCATATTAAAATGAAATGAATTTGAGCACTCAGACTAATATGATGTCTTGATATAAACATATAATTACCACTTTGTTTAAAAAAACTACTGCTATAATCCAATTGCAAACAATCCTCTTAAATCTGATTATTTTCTGGAATGCTTTCATCAAAATTTCTCAAATAGATCTTAATAATATATTTTTTTAGTCTCTCAATTAATGCTTATACCAAACTCAAAGATTCATTAAAATAGAATGTAACTTTAATTGATACAAATGTATTCATTTTTTAGCATTAATTGAATTTAAAGTACGATGAACTTCAAATACTGATATCTCAAAAATGCAATTTTCGTTATGTGATGCTACTACAAATGTAATTTTGTGAAGACTAATGGGTCTAATTAACAAAATGATGACATACAAATTGGGAACTTGATATTCTCAATCAAGATTTAAACCATTCTTATAATTATCATTTTCTGTAAAATTGTTACACCCAAATGGTTATTCTACTAATGGGTGTCTAAACATTACAAATTTGCATTTCATAGTTTAGAAAGTGCAGATATGTTTTCATTTTGTGCCAAGTTTTAAGCATAATTATTTTTCAAGTACTGATTTTGCTTATATAAGATGGTGACCATTATCTTGGCAATGTCTCATGTGACCAATTAATGGCAATGACAATGTAAATTTTTTATTCAATGTTCTGTTACAATACATGTAACAATAGCTTGCAACTGATCATTAAAAGCAATATTACTAAATTCAACCTTCAACAAAAATATACCACCGCATATAAAACAATCTTATTTCATGAGGTGTAGCCAAGTGAAATGGATTGATCAAAGAATGACCCAATTAGAGAATAAAAGATGGCGATTTATTGTTTTGCCTGTCATCTATCGTCTCATAATGGATGGGTGTACATTATTTTAAGTAATGGGTGCCCCCACAGGGGGTGCCCATTACGAAACAATAATGTACGCCCATCCATTATGAGACGATAGATGACAGGCAAAACAATAAATCGCCATCTTTTATTCTCATTCTTAGTCACAAATTGGAGTCATTTATAAACCAAAAACGATGAAAATTATTGCCAAAAACTATAAACATTATCATTGGAAAAACGTACACCCCTATTCAAACATGAAATATACCAAACCCAGTAAAGCTGTTCGCACCGGAGGTGTGCGTATACCTGCATCGCGCCATGATTTTGAACGCGTGGCTCCACTGCGTTTCACGCTGAACGCACTGTCATCTATCGTCTCATAATGGATGGCCAAAATTCCTTATTAGGAAGTAAAATCGCACTCAGTGACTAAGAATGATATATATTTTTACGATCTCACAAAAATGATCAGGTAATACCCTATTCACTCGTTCAATTCAACTATGTATTTTCTGAATGTATGACACTGCAGCATTGGGTTATTTCATATTATTTTGCAAAAAATGATGTCAATGATACTTTTATAATGCTTAATCATAGAGTAGGGTGATTTGACAAACTATTGAAAGTTTGAGTATTTAAAAAAATTAAAGGTTTGTCAGTCGGAAAATAGTTGAATTGGACGAGTGAATAGGGTATTTGCTTTATATCATGATTTCAATTGGATTCTTTTCATGCTATGTGATAAAAAAACCTTATATCACTCATTCATAAAATCTAGACATTTGATTGATTGGTTTATTGCCGTTTGATAGTTTTTACCATCACCTCCTCCATATGATGGTAGAAGTTATTGCTGTGCTGCACTGAAATACACATGTGCCAAATCTTGGACTAAAGTCAGCTGAAACAAACCTTTTCATTCTAGGCGGGACCAAATCGCACCGTGCTTGAACAACAAACCAATCAAATCGATCATCAAGTCACGCAGCAACAGAATTGTCAAATCACGCGAGCTCACGAGTATCGCGTGAGTTGCGTTTGAACTTTAACCTCGGCGCACGAGATGCGTAAAAGTGAAAAGGTTTTCTTCACGCGACTATAGCCATTTCTTCCTTAAGTCAACTCAACCACTTTTGGATGATACCAAAGTTATTTATTAATATTTGAGGTTAAAGAAATTATAATGAGTGATATAAAACAAATATTAAAAGCACACTCATAGTCAGTTGATTTCGTCATGTGAGTGCAAAAATGTTGTATCTGCAACTGCTGCCATTTTACATAAATTTGAATTGAACACTGTAGAATGTCCAGTATTGGGTCAGTGTCTCTTGAAATGGTTCATCAGGTGATGGTATCTCCTGAAGAACCATTTCAAAAGCCTCTGACATATGGGAGAGAAATTTTGCATTCTAGTGGTAAGATGTTAAAATAAATATAACACATGGCAGCTATAATTGCATATACAACTTTCTTGCACTCACATGACTATTTGTAATACTATCACAAGGCTCAAATCACTTTAGTCATGATATAAAGCAAATTATATACCTCATATAGATTACTGTCCTCTGATTGGTTAAAAGTGAGGGCTTGGATTTAACTAGGCCCGGGGCATATTTTTCACTAGGCCCGCTCAACATATTTTGCTCCGTTGGTGTAACACGAGCAATACGCATGCGACTATTGACCATCGGGCGTTTTAAGTGCAAAAATGGTTCTTTTAACCACCCAATTGACAAAAATCTATTTATTCCGTATATAAAACAAATATTGACTGCTTTGAGGGGCATGGTTAAAATTATTTCCCCTCCCGTGATCTCATAACCATGAATACGCCCTCAGCTTTGCTTCGGGCATATTCATGGTTTTAAAATCACCTCGGGAAAATAATTTAAACCATGCCCCTCAAAGCAGTCAATATTTGTATCATAGTACAAGTGTATGAAATAAACTGACAACATGAGCTGAAGTAAACGTCAATGATCATGGAACTCTGGCCAATTACATGGACTATGTTAACTTAAGATAACTTGGATGTGGGTGCTCCATTCAAAATAACCAAATATCAAGCTATATCTTTCTAGCTGCTATTGCAGGGCTGCCTAGCTCTGATACTGAGTCAGCTTACCTAATAGTATTATCTGATGATCCGCTGACTACTAATCTATCCCTGTACTGTAGGCAAGCAATGCCTCTTCTATGGCCATTTAATGTTCGTACAAATTCACAGGTTCCTGTATTCCACACCTGTAGTCAAGACAAAACAGACAAGCATGATTCATAATCACCAATCCAAAACATAATTAACCAAGTGATAAGACACATAAGCCACAAGCACATTGTCAAAATACTATCGCTGGTTCAAAAGTTCATTAATAGCTATGTCTATTTTTGTAAACACCCATAGCTTTTCTAAATTATGTAAAATTGCCATTTGATAGTAATCAAACATAAATTTATTACGATTAAGACGGTTTATTTATATCTATTAAAGGTCAAATAAGTCTATTTCTGTAAATAAACCATATTGCTTAAAGGTTTAGTATTTTAAAGTTTTGATAAAAATTGTTCAAAAGGTCAATAATTATCAATTACTACTCAAATTTCAAAGAGTACATGATTTACAAAGCTCATTGCAGTAACTAATGTCAAACATTAATCATGCCTGTAGCCTACATTGTACCTGCCAAACATTCTATTTTTGGAACTTGGGAGTTTTATGTATGTAATTTCACAAAACTTCACATCAATATGAGAAAATTGAGTAATATTTTTATGTCAAAATAGAAGAAAAAAATTTCAAACTTTTCCTGAAACAATCAAACCATGTTCATTTAACAACTTAAAAACAAGAGGACAAAAAAAGGACAAAAAAGGGAAAAAAGAACATATCATTGTAATTAAACACTTCATTAAATAATTAATTGGCACATAGTTCACACAATTCAATGAGATCATTGGTATGGAAATAAAATACCAGTCACTAGTTCTGTAAACAGTTTATTGTGCGTAAATATAGCATTTATCTCTTGACTGTTTACCAGGCAATAGTTTCATAATATTAGATAGAGCAATATTAAATTAGACTCGAATTATACAAAGTGAAATGTTTTATTACATGACAAGAACACCACCCTTCCATAATTGGGGAAAAGCCTTTGTCCAATAAAGTGTTCTAAATATACATTTAATTTGATAATTCACCTTGATATTATCTTAAATTTATCATTTCTAAATACAAAACAAGGTCATCTGTTCTTTAATTAAGATATATTTTCAATTGAAATGCTCAAAATTTAGCTAATAAAGTTAATTACCATTGGAAAAGTGTCTTTAATATATGATTGACCTTTATTTTAAAAAAACCATGGGACAAGAAAGAATACAGGCTTTTTATCATAGTACAGATATTTACTGGCCACCAAGGTAAGCACCAAAGTAAGCACTATTAACACTTTTTGCATCATTTCCAGCTCTTGTAAATCTTAAATGTGATCAGTTCACATTTAAACTATCATATCCAGGATTAGCTCCCTACAAAACAGAGGTGGACAACCTAGGCCAACGGGCTGCATGTTGCCCGAGTACCTTTCGTTTTTGATTGAGGAGGAAAATATCTATAAATAAGTTTTGAAATTAAGACCTCTCTCATGAGCACATAACTCCTCTTAAATTGTTGTTACATCATTGTAAGTTGAAAGGATACAGTATTTTTATTAATTAAGTTTGCCTGCATTCTGCATCCTTTAACTCGAGCGCAAAGTGCGTGATCGTCGGCGTTCCACAAGCACTGGAATTAGACCATAAGACCAATCACACGCTGTAAATACGTTTGTGACGTGTACATTTTCATGCAAACCAATGTAGCAACGAGCGTCATGCTCTACAAACCCTGCGAACAGAAGAATTTAATTCTCAAAAATACTGTAGTTCAATGTTCTGGAACATAATTTTTAAACGAGTAATGACCAAAATCTTAATTTATTAAACTGTTAATAGAAATCTTCAAAAGAGAATGATGACGGGAATGTGAAACAAGTTAATATCACATGGCCTATCTAGAAAATCAGGCTTTGAAATATGAACACAAATTCAACTGAGGATTTGAACACTTGAAATCTGCATGAATCTATGTCAGAACAAATAAGACTACACACAGGAATCCCATAAATAAATGTCACATGGTACTATAAGGGTCCACTACACTAAATAAACTGGCGCCACTATCTGGTGTTTTTCTAAAATGAGGACTTCTAAAAGTGTAGAAGGGAAATTTGTTTGGTGTATATTTTGATCTAATCATGGATTTAGGTTTATTTAAAGTTGTTCTGATGCCATATTTGATCTCCAGAGTACTTTGGTAAACTTTTAAGGCTATTCGCAAAAAATGCATAGGATTTGGGAAATACGAAACGTGGCTCTCGGTGATGGGGCGGTATTACCTTCAACACACGTTATCTCGAAAAATTTGCCTTGATGGTATATATTTTCCATCATTTTTTGTTAAAAGAGATCATAATCAATTAAGAAAAGCCAGTGTTAAAGAAACCAGTTGCTTTATTAATGAGTTCTCGGGTATTTTTTGGAAGCCATTTTGTACAGTAAGTCAATGGGGAGCTATTTTGTGGTGTGCCGCCATAAGGTTACCATAATATATTACGGTAACCATGTTCCATCTCATGTTGGACGGACTTATACACAGATTGACATGACCATCACAAAACACCTCATGACATGACTTGGAAACTGAGACAATTAATCAGAACGCCTTCATCTTAATGGATCAGCTATGATACAAAGTGCGAAGTTAATTAATGCATGTTGTGATAATGGCAACCCTATGCTGTGAGATGGCACCTGAAGTCTATCTCAACAAAGAGAAGATATTGTGTGTATCCCATCATGCATTGCTTCCTATGGGATTGTTTGTATGGGAAATAATGTGAGTATTTAGTGATGAAATACCCATAAATCAAAGTTAATTGTTGTAATCTTGCATTTTGGGTATTTTTCATCACTAACTACTCACATGACTTCCTGTACAAAACTTCCCATAGGAAGCAATGCATGATGGGATACACACGCAGTGCTATCCAGGTCAGGTCACACATAGACATTCAGATAGAGTTCACCTTGGTGCAAGATGATGCTATCTGTCTTAACACAATCTTACAATATTTTCTTTTATCAAAGTGATGAAATCATGAGCAGTGTGAAAAGCAATTATACAGACCTACATACTTGTTATTATTGAAGCATCATCAGTAGGGGATATCTACATGTAATATTTAAGCAGGATCCTAGGACCAAGTATACTTTAGGTCCCATCCAAAATGTTAGGGTTAGGGTTTAGGGTCAGGGTAGGGGTTAGGGTTATGGTATATTTAGGGTTAGGGTCAGGTCATGGTTAGTGAGTTAGGCCAAGAAAACAAAATTGTTTGTTTGCCCTATCATGAAAAAAATCAGTAGGGTCGGTAGGTCGATTTTTTTTGTTTTGTTATAATGTATAAAACAGAGTTGTAAGTCCCATATTTCAAATAAACAAATGCATAGTAACACAGTCAAAGAACAAGACATGGAAACTGAGTTTAATATTGCCAAGAAGATGAAAGATGAAGATCAAACAGTGTCAAAAACGTGCCACTTAAATCAATGGATGATACCAAACACCACACGATTTTGTTGCCTTCATGGGCTGACATACAAACAGCGTACGTCGCCATATTGGAAACCAGGCTGCCAATTTTAACTGACTACAGCTCGTCACCAATTAATACCCAAGAGCGCACACCACTAAATAACTTCCCCATTGAGTGTTGAGCGCACATCACTAAATAACTTCCCCATTGAGTGTTGTGCGGCCCAACCCGGATCTTTTCCGCGTTTGTACAATCAATCCACGATATACAACGATTTTTAAAACATTTTTGCAGGTAAAATTGATGTGTTTGGGTTTCAAAAAACTAAAAATTGTATTAGATAAGTATAATTTCCTTGTAATATATTTTTTTTCTGCAAAAATACACATTTTTTTTAATGTTTATGAATGAAAAAAAAAAAAAAGCGACTCACGATTTTCATGATTTTTCGGTCGGTCGCGATAGGGCAAACAAACAATTTTTTTTTCTTGGCCTTAGGGTCGGGTCATGGTTTAGTGAGTTAAGGTAGAGTCATGGTCGGGGTGAAGTTTTGGATGGGATCTAAAGTATACTTTTTCCTGAGTTCAGATTAAGAAATCATAAGATTTTGATTGGTATCAAAAACATTGTATTTGCTGATGCTCTTCAAAATAAATACTTCAATGATCATGAGTGACACGATATGAGTCACATGTCGGTAATTCATATTTGAATGACCTAACTGAGCATTTTAAATACTAAATTTTGATCCAAATCCCATCTGGTTTCAGGGATATGACAAATTTTCTCAACTTAAAAAACAATGAATAACAAAACAATTTTCTGCTTTTATTGCTCTGTACCTCAAAATCAATATTTACAACATTTGACTCATTCCCCTTGTTCATGTCACATACTCTGATCATACAACCACAAAATATCTGCACATCTTCTATTTACAACCACACATCTTGGCTTCATCCAATACAGGTATTTGTAATCTAAATTTTTCAGGACAGGTGTAAAACTTTTAGCTAGGCATTTCAGACTACTTGATTTTGCAAAGACCACAATATGCCCAGACCTATATTACACTTAAGCCTGAAGAACCCGCAAACTTATATTTGTCTTCCTGGAGGCTATATTGTACACAGGTTATCATACAGTCCTAATTGAAGTACCGCACAATAAATTAAAAGGAAAAATCTAAACCCTGTGGATATTAATCATCATGTTTTTTACCTAGCACATGAAATGATAGTTAGTTAGAATCACTGACATGACTAGAGAGTTGTATTGAATGGCTTAAAGCCAGAAAAATGAGTGACGCTGTCAGTTCGATGACACAATAAATTAATGACACAATAAATTAATCACATGCTTGCATAGAACAAAACAATTAAAGTGCTAATATGCTATCAATGTATCCTGCAAAACTTTCCAAAGCTGTGCAATTCTACAAAATATAAATGTGTTCCCTCTTTTACCGTAGACCTCATGAAATGTTTAGCGAAAATGGTTTGCTTTACAATTATCACTACACGTCAAATCAAAGGGAATGACACAGAAGGAAGACCAATTAGTAGAGAGGGACAAGGTACACCCAAAATATTTGATGCAAGACATTTTCAAGACATTTGACATACCTTTATGGTTCTATCACCAGATGCTGATACTATGTATTTATCGTCAAAGTCCACTACATTGACGGCTGCCCTGTGCCCGACAAGTACTCGTCTCAGGTTGATATCTGTTGGCGACCTCATATCCCACACAGCTATTGACCGGTCCTAAAAAGTCAATCACACGTGCAAACAGAAATCAAAATATTTAGAAGGGACATAATATGAAGTTTTGTTTCTCGATTCTTTACCAGGCTTTTGATTGACTGAAACACATCAAAGGGCTCTGATCAAACAATGAGTGGTATCTCCAAATCAATTTGGCAGGAAAGCATTTAAAAGATACTGAGTTTGATATAAAGCTCTAGTATGACAGTTATGTTTTCAATACATAAATAAACTGTGCATTAGTAGTGTCCATGGGCCTTAATTTGGATCATAAAGTGTTACATTTGGCTGATTTTTCTTTTACATCAGAAATTTAGATATTCTCCAGCGAAGAGCAAAGTGTTTATGAAAGTCACTGGTGAATAGACCATGCACATTGCGTGTAAATCAATACATTCAACACAGAATTATAAATTATTAATTTGACCATATCCTGAATATTCCATCTATGCCCTGACTAACACCCTGCCTCTGATCCACCTGTGAGACAATGCCACCTGAGATTTCTTGCATTTTCACATCCTCAGGATGCTAAGAGAAGAGCCAGTTAGAAAATATATTCTATGTCCCAATCATTGGAATTAAGGAGACCATGTCATCCACACACTTCATACATTGCCTGTGTGCAATGATTGGAAGGGGGTAATAAAGGAGCAATGCAGGAATAATCAACAGATTGACCCACTTGCTGATGATAGTTACACATGGAAAAACTTTGTAGTTGCCTGGGCCCATATTCATGAAACACTGCTAACTTTAGTTGGCTGCTAATCTATTATATACCTGTCAAAATTTGACAGGTAGACAAAGAGTTAGCAGCCAACTAGAGTTAGCGGTGTTTCATGAACATTTCACCTGCAAGTGAGAGATAAATACAGCATTTCACAAAATCTCATCATTTTCACACTATTTCTACTTTGATGGTGCAACAGAAACGCCAAAGTCACACCTGCAATACAAAATATCCTCCAATTATCTAAAAATAAGTACTACGTATTCACAATTAGCATTTTAACCTTGAATAGTCCACTTCCCTTTTCCAAGTAAGCTGGGAAATACATTGAACTTACCTTGGAACAGGTAACCATGAGACCATTGTTGAACCGCAGGTGCAGTACAGCTTCACAATGATGTATAAGGGTATTTAACATTTGACCTGTGTTCACATCCCATACTCTGCAATATTACAAGAAATAATGAATCATAAGATTGTGAATATATCAAATATAACTCTGTCAAAAATGCCAACATATCTGGAAGGCAGGTATATCATGAGGTTGTTAATCTCTATCTTTTAAACAAGCTCACTGTAAACATGTAATTCAAAATTTACATCAAGCTCACACATGACGATTGAGATGACTGATCAATTTTCTCAAGTGACAAGAAGTTGGTTTGGTGGTCGAGACAACAACCAAACACATCTTTTGCAAAATGCATTATTTGCATACGACACATTATACCACAACATATTGATGTGTAAAAACCAAGCGAAAAAAGACAGCTTCTTTTAAGCTAGAGTTGATCTTGTTTACACCTTCACAAACAACCAACATACGAAAAGTAAAAGCGTGCATTTAGGCAACTTAAAGGGGCAATTCATTGTTCACTTTTCATCCTCAAGGTCAACCTTTAGCCTAGTAAGAATCCTTGACTGGTATATTTTACAACCCCCAAACTATTCTTTCAAATATGCTTGCATTTTTGAGAAAAGAAAATGTGTCCTTTTTTAATTACCGTTGAGCCCCGGACAGTAATTACAAGTTTGTCTATGGCTACTGTGATGGGGATTTTCAAAATGCTGAAAAGCTTGTAACTTGGAAATAAATGGTTGGAATTAAGTGAAATTTTCACCATTCATTTATGTTGTAATCTTCTTTTTATTTAGCTAAAAAAGAGGTGAGGTTTTCGTCACATCAGAATCATGAATTACACCTTTAAATCAATGATACAACATTGATTGTCGGACAACAGTTGTAATCCTAACTTGAGAATTCTTTTACACTATTAAATGTGCAGCTAACCTGCTTTGAACCATGGCAATTGGTTTCAAGTGCCAAGAGATGAGTAACTGGATCCAAATAGACTGAACATTTAACATTAGAAATAAAAGCACTTGAAATGAACAAAAATAATTGTCAATGAGTAACATGACAGGCTGCTATATATTAATAAACATTAATTTATAAATATTAAGAATCTTTTTATAAATTTCTTTTTATGCATAATTACATACACAATCAAATTGCCGTAAAGGCTCCGATCTTACACCAGACTTATGTGAATATTCAATATATAAAAACAAAGCCATACCAGCAATTTTATCATCCCTTTAAAAATCCCCATTTATGGCCCACAACTGACTTGATTAAAACCTCATTGTATGCACAACATGAATTAGTATTATGCTATACAAAGTGCTCCAGGAAAAATGTCTCCAAACAGAAACAATATCTTTTTGTTTATTTTTAGTTATCTACATGAACAAGAAAAATACATTTTTTTTCATTTAAAGGAGTATAATTTAATCTTGAAAAGTAAAAGCAATGTGTTTGTTATTCCGAGAATAAAGAGCTATAATTTTATTTTTGATAAACAACTTCCTGATTTCAACCGGGATTTCAACATTTTTGTCAGCATGCTGAAAGTGATACAAAACACACAATGATTAAAATGTGTTATCAATATATTAAAATGCTTCTGATTTTATTTGAAAACAAGTCTCACTATTATTAGAGAGACTAGATCACAGGCCTTTAAGCAACCAACAGGGAATTCAGACTCCTGGTTTTCAAACATGCTCCATCAATACATATTGACAAAAGCAATACAGCCTAGCTCGTGATGAGACCTGCAGAGCCAGCGGTAAATATGCATTGACAGATCATCATATTCATCTTAGCATCGGGGATATCGTTATATGGACATTTTTATGATTTGAAGACTTTCTCAATGAATTTTTCTATCTTTTTGCGTGAAAAATCCTCAAATAAGAGTTGGAAAACAAAAAAAAAACTTTATAAGCACACGGTCGGGCCAAATTTTGACGGACAGTCGGGCGAGGACAAACAAACAATTTTTTTTTTGGGCCTCATGATGAGACCTGCATAGCCAGCGGTAAATATGCATTGACAGATCATCATATCCATCTTAGCATCGGGGATATCATTATATGGACGCACTGAAATCTTTAAACATACACAAGGTAAAGTCTGTACATTTGCTTTTGTTTTTTTTATCATTTGGAATTCAAAATACTAAAATCGACAAAGCTGAAAGCTCTAATAAAAATTTTACCCCTTCCCTGTGAAAACGCTAAAATGGTGGGTACTGTTAGGGTTAATAAACATTATAAATATAGAATCTTTTCACAAATTTTTTATTATGCATTACATACATAGTCAAGGCTCAGATCTTTTTATCAGACTTATGTGAATATTCAATCTATAAAAACAAAGCAATTTACCAGCATTTTATCATCCCTTTAAAAGTCCCCATTTATGGCCCACAACTGACTTGATTAAAACATCATTGTATGCACAACATGAATTAGTATTATGCTATACAAAGTGCTCCAGGAAAAATGTCTCCAAACAGAAACACTATCTTTTTGTTTATTTTTTACTTATCTACATGAACAAGAAAAATACATTTTTTGATTTAAAGGAGTATAATTTAATCTTCAAAAGTAAAAGCAATGTGTTTGTTATTCCAAGAATAAAGAGCTATAATTTTATTTTTGATAAACAACTTCCTGATTTCAACCGGGATTTCAACACTTTTGTCAGCATGCTGAAAGTGATACAAAACACACAATGATTAAAATGTGTATCAATATATTAAAAAGCTTCTGATATTATTTGAAAACAAGTCTCACTGTTAGGCAAAAACAAAAAACAAGTTTGTTTCCCGTGCGCCGCGCGCATTTCGTCTTGGCGTCATTATTAGCGCATTTCATTTTTTTATTTGATATTTTAGAAAACGAAAATCAAAATAGCCAATTTGATAAAAAAGAACGGGGAAAATTGCAAAATTTTACTAAAGAAGTGTTTTCTTTTCAACAAAAACTTGAAACTGGACAGGTTTCTTACTGAAAAAATCATCATCAATGTGGATTTTCGATCAAAATTTGCCTTGACCAATAGAAAAAAAAGAAAACAAAATAAAATTAAAAAAACGCATTTCGCATTTAGGTTTTTTGACCACCGACAGGAAACAAACTTTTTTTTTGCCCTTATTAGAGAGACTAGATCACAGGCCTTTAAGCAACCAACAGGGAATTTAGACTCCTGGTTTGCAAACATGCTCCATCAATACATATTGACAAAAGCAATACAGCCTAGCTCGTGATGAGACCTGCAGAGCCAGCGGTAAATATGCATTGACAGATCATCATATTCATCTTAGCATCGGGGATATCGTTATATGGACGCACTGAAATCTTTAAACATACACAAGGTAAAGTCTGTACACTTGCTTTTGGTGTTTTTATCATTTGGAATTCAAAATAACCAAAATGGACAAAGCCGAAAGCTAAAATAAAGATGGTTTTTTTTTAAATTTATACAAAAAATTCAATTTAAATTTCTTTTGTATTTCTTTTGTTTTTTATCCAAAATCTAACTAAATATCGCTGGAAATTAAAATTTATTTGTATGTCTCTGTTTGCTACCTCGGTTAAAATCACTTTATTTATTTTATTATTCTTTCCCCAGAATAGGATTCTTTATGAAAAACAAACCCCACTAGTTTGCATATATATACAAAATATACATCTTATAGCCCTGCTAGTTTGATAATGTTTTAAAATTGTATAAACATCCCTACAAGAAGTCATTCATTCAAGCACACATGATATAATCTCGGTACTAAACTTGATATTTCAATTGTACTGTCAACTTGGGAAATATGCAATCATTACATTGGAACCCATCCACAGCTCTTTATCGAATCTCCAATCATCACTTCTTCAATGCATTATATGAATTCTAAGTGAGAATGCAATAGCAAATCTCATGTATCAGATAAAAAGAGTGACTATAATGGACACAGCTATAATATTATCCCATCTAGCATTTATAGTATCTAGGCAAAGCTGACAAAAACTTGATGAAAACCAGTTTACACTTGAGGCGGAATAGATGAATAGCAACATTAACCCTTGCCCTACTCAAATCCTACAAAATATTACACAAATTGATGTCCATTTCAAAATAGATCAGATGCATGCATCTTCTCATCTCGATTTAACATTTTTAGATGCTAACAAGATGTCAGCAAAATTGAAACCATTTCACTTTCCAATAAGAGGGTTTTTCTACTTTTCAGTCTCAGTGTAACTACAGCAACAGTCAAGGTGCCCATTTTCCAAGCCCAAAGAAACCAGGCTACCACGTAGTAAGTGACGTTTTTAGGATTTGGGAACATTTGGGGACATTTATCAAGTATGCTTACTTATACGAGGGGGTATCAAAAAGTTTTAAACTTTACCCAGAACGGATTGAGCTATATCAATGAAATTTTGTCAGAATAGTCACTCGTCTTTATGTACATTATGGTGCAACAATTGTCTCATAGGTAGTTTTACTTTCCTTACAGGGGGTGATTGATGTCATCTACCTACCCGCTTAAAACATAAGCTGCATTGAGGAAATTGAGACATGCGGCATAATTAATTCCTTCCATTTGAAGGGTTATATGGCCCAGTAAATCTTATTGGCACCACCAAAGTTTAATTGTTTGATACCATATTAATGGGTAGGGTTTCCTCTATCTATTGATACCAAAATTATGGAAATCGGTCCATGAATGACATCACAATTGTGTAATAAAACATGACTGACCCGGAAATGTTGATTTTCATAGAAATCTAAAATCAGATTTTTTCAATAAAGAGGATCCCTACAATAATGGTCTGTAGACAATCAGTTAAAAGTGGGAGAAATGTGTTACTTTACACATTGACTATGTAAAGCCTAAAGTATCTCATAATGAAATTTTGTTCCTGGCGCCATTTCTTCTTGGTAAAGTTTAAAACTTTTTGATACCCCCTCGTATATACCTAGCAATTTGTCATATTACCACTGACTGATATAATATCTCACAAAAGGTCAGTACAAAATTGTTAATTATATCAAATCAAAACATGTTTTTGGCATGCATCTTGGTCTTCGGTTCAAATCTGGGCAGAGCAATGTTAGTCAACTATTTTAAGCTGATTTTTGTAATGGCTTTGATATAATTGAAGTAGCGAATAGGAACTTCTTTCCACTTCTGTGATTAACTTTTGAAGTCTATAAGGATAATTTATCTTGCTTTTATAATACGAAATGACTCGACTCGAAACAAATTTGCACACAGACATACCACGTGTATCAAAAAAAATTGTGCACGGATTAAAACTGATTTTGACCATTATAAAAGCACCGATTCATACATTTCTTGTTATTGTAGTAAAGCAAATTTAATAAGCTTTCAAATGCAGAAAAAATTATAGAAATCGGATGAAAAATAAAAAAAGATATGACCATTTTTGTGAGTACGTCTCTTTCAGACCATAAAGCCATAACCCGTAATTGTGATATATGTAATATCTTGCTTAACTGTGTAAATCCCATTGGAATGGAAGAAAAAGAGACGTACTTACAAAATTGGTCATATCTTTTTTATTTTTCATCCAATTTCTATCATTTTTTCTGCATATGAAATCTTATTAAATTTGCTTTACTAAAACAACAAGAAATTTATGATTTGGTGCTTTTATCAAAGTCAAAATCAGTTTTAATGAGTGCACAATCGTTTTTGATACACATGTTATACATTAATGAACATTGTCATTCATCTGGGTAGTAAACTAAGGAGAAATAGGTGTCAATCTTTGCTTCTGGACTTACATTTTTGATGAGTAACAACTTTAGCCTATCATGGGTCGTTGTTCGGCTTGATGATGCATTCAGGATCAAAAATGAAATGTTGCTTCTCGTCAAAATGCAATGATTTATATTCTATTTCACCTTACAACAGCATATACTTAAAGAATTTGCACTTGCCTCATCATAATCTAGCACATACTGCATTTCTAATAATCACTCATCAACTTAGTAATGTATTCTACATTGTGTACACAGCAGTTCTGTTAGAGCTTAATTCTACCCAACATTATATTATCATCACATAAGATAATGCAAACTTCCTAACATTTCAACTGAGTTATAAAGATATCAATTATCACATGTAATGTATCAGACAGGTGCTGCATGTGAGAAATTTTGAAATGAATAATCTTATTGGCACCACCAAAGTTTAATTGTTTGAAGCCAGCCAACTGTTGATATAATCAACATCATTGGCTTTCTCTCCAAATGTGCCATAGTCATTTGACCTATATGTTGCATGCGTTCTATTTTGATTCGCTTTTAGCAGAAAAACATGCAGCTCTAGGCAAACATTCTGAATGTGACATTTGTGATTTGTAAATCTCAACATATCTGACTCAACTTCAATTACAGACAGGAAATGAAATCCCTCCTGACAAAGGAGCACCCCCTGAAGAACATGGTTATATATAACCAAAATGATTTAATTGGAGGCAATTTCTATAAAAGAATACAAGACGAATATTTTTGATAAATGGAGGGATAGCAAGAAAAAAAAATAGCTTTTACTTCTTTTGAGGGTAAAATACAATGAAGTAAATTATGAAATCAGAAAAGTTGTGTTAACAATGAAGCAATGCAAGGAAACAAAAGGTTATTATTATGTTCAAAGCAAGGGTTGAGAAACAGCAAGTTTTAAATCAAAATCACGCTAAAAATCAATTTATTTTAGATAGTCCATCACTAAGATGTGTTAAAAAAGTCACATAATTATTGTTCTTCACACCCCCACACAATCATCTTTCCAAGAACGTGCTGTAGAAGTTAATTGTTCTTTTCACAAAATCATCTTTCCGAGAACCTGAAATTAATTTTGATTTCAATGAACACTTAAATTGAATTGACTCTAAAATTTAATTATTTTGATTTGAAAGCTCTTGAATGTCATCTCTGATAAAATACTCTATTAGAATTGAAAATTATTATTGATTACGTTTTAGAAAAAGCTTACAAGTTTTATTTTTTTTAACAATGCTCTAAGAACAGTAGGAGAACAATCAATGCCCATCAACACAAAGTCTTTTACATGTGCTATTCCTTGTGCATAGTGCGTGTAAAGACTGTGCATTGATGGGCATCGATCGATGGATATCGACAGCACTCTGAATAAACTATTATAGTGTTGAAATCCCCTTACCTGACAGTGGAATCGCTGGAACCTGTGATGATGACTTTGTCATCGTACTGTAAACACAGCACTGACCCTGTATGGCCTGTCAACACCTGCAGACACTGTAGTGATTGCCTATCCCAGATCTGGAACAATACAATAGAAGTTATCAGGGGGAATTCAGCAGAAACTTCGAGCTGTTTTTATTTTTTTATTTGGTACATGTCATTTTTTTGTACTTCAAAAACATTTAAACAATTTTTTATTTCGACATCAAAGTCTTGCATGTTGGCTTTGTGGTCCATGCAGTGAATGTTCAAAATAAATGAAATTATGATGGATTTGGCGGACACGAAATATAACTATTCAAACAAAAACTTTTCTGCCAACTTTGTGGAACAGGTTTTATTCATATTAAAAGATCTAACCTATAGATACCAACAGGAATTAATATCTTAGCCGATAAAGGGAAAAACATCCTGTTTTATTGGCAGGAGGACATTTCAAGTAGCTTCGGTCATTCTGATTTTTCCTAAAATTCTGGAGAAAAAGTCTTAAAAATTACAAATTTACTCAAAAAATGGTGGTCAAATCAATAAATTTTGGCTGAAAACAATTTTTATGATTTTTGTTAAGACTAACCAACTTTTTAATACAAAATCTGGACCGCTTCAGCCAATAAAACAGTTTTGTTTTTTTTTATTTAGAGAGATAGTCTTCAGGTATTATGGTATTAGAAATACACTCTTCTGAGACAATGCAAAAAAACAAGTTGGCTACTTTCTAATTGGGGCAACTTTTGTGGCTTCTAGCATTCTAACAACATCTTTGGTTTAAACATTATGGCAAAGCTTCATGGTGTTAACTACTAACTTTACAAAGGAAGAAGACAATAGCACCATTTCTACATGCTGAACACGATACCAACCTTGATTGTATTATCGCGAAGCCCGCTAACTATCTTGGCATCATCATACTGTAGACAGTAGACACCCTTAGAGTTTTCACTATGACATTGTATTCGGTATAATGCATGCTGGCCACATCGCCAATTATTCTCTATGCTCAAATGTACTCCAAAAATGGTGGTCAAATCAATACATTTTTTTTGATTTTGTTAAGACTAAAACTGTTAAAATACAAAATCTCGGCCGCTTCAGCCCATAAAACAGTTTTTTTTTATTTAGAGAGATAGTCATCAGGTATTATTGTATTAGAAATACACTCTTCTGAGACAATTTAAAAAAAAATGTTGGCTACTTTCTAATTGGGGCAACTTTTGTGGCTTCTAACATTCTAAAAACATCTTTGACTTAAAAGTTTTGGCAAACCTTCATAGTGTTAACTACTAAGTACTAACTTAACAAAGAAAGAAGACAATAGCACCATTTCTACATGCTGAACACGATACCAACCTTGATTGTATTATCGCGAAGCCCGCTAACTATCTTGGCGTCATCATACTGTAGACAGTAAACACCCTTCGAGTTTTCACTATGACATTGTATTCGGTATAATGCATGCTGGCCACATCGCCAATTATTCTCTATGCTCTGAAAATAACAAATTTAATATGAATGTAAATCAGTTTAATGTGAATGTAACTAGGTAGATATATATAAATATATTTTGTCAAGTACGAGATCAACAAATGCTTGCCAAGCACACACAGTATTAATTACATTACCCAACAGAATCATACATAATGTATATACAGGCCTATTTGTAAACTTGCATTCAGTATGCAAAGCAATAGTAAGTAATTCTTGTTTTGAAAACAACAAGACAAGTGACGGAAGCGAGAGAAAAATGAGACCATTTTCACATGACGTTCCATTGATTAGTAAATCAAAATCCTGTTCGACAGCTGCAAAACGACTAAGCTGTGATTAGACATTGAAACAGAGGATGCAATTTTTGGTATTGCTAGCAAGCATTTTGATTACAAATGTATCAAAATAAATTAAATCTTATAACCTAAAATAATGGATAAGTATCTACTTCAAAGATTACACATATATAAAAATATTGCCTATCCAGTAGGGCAGATCCAGGAATTTTAAATAGAGGGCCTCCATTTTATTTATTGTTTTGGAAGTGCCTAGTTGCCCACTTAGAGCCAGGTGCTGCTCTGCAACAAAAAAGGTACTGGAAATCTTTTGGATATTCATACCGAGAGTTTTTATAAAAATTTCAACGAGCAAAACAATTCATAACATAGTGGTAGCTCAGTGCTGACTTTAATTCAGGTTCCGCTCTGCAGACATAAGAGTGGTCGTGAGCCAGGTGCCCCACTTAAATCTGTTCTGTCCAGCCAATAAAAAAATAATTGAAGGCTTTAATTTTGTTTCTCAACACCCTAGGCAAAGAGTAATAAAAAAAGTAACATTATTTTCTGCCATTTTTAAAATCATTTAGGTCAACAATGTTACACACATTTGCATGCTTGATATGTGAGAAAACCTCATTAATGTTTCGGCATTCAATCAATCAATTAATCAATCAATGATACAAGTACTTGCATGACATGCATACCCAATGAAGGAGTCTATTCGTACAGGGGACCCCCGGCTTTACGTGACTGTCCGACCACGGAGCAAGTAGAGTAAAGTTTCTTGCCCAAGGAAACAAGGCCTGTCTCTCTTTAATTATCCTAATTAAAAGGTAAAATGAATTATAAATGAATGCTCATTGAAATTACAGGTGCAATTCATGATTCTGATTCGACAAAAACATGACCTCTTTTCTAGCTTAATAAAAAGAATACAACATATATGTATGCTGAAAATTTCACTTTGATTCAGACAATTCATGATCAAGTTACAAGCTTTTAAGCATTTTAAAATATTCCAATAGGCTACTGTATTGTAATTAGAAAGTCACATTTTCTCAAAAATGCAAGCACATTTTACAGAATGGTTTAGGGATTGTAATATATACCAGTAAAGGACTTTTAATAGCTAAAATATTCAATTTTGATACAGGTGACCTTCAGGATGAAAAGCAGATCATGAAATGCCCCTTTAAGTACCAAAAGAAGCAACATATTCAATGATTCAATTACATGTGCTTGGTGACCAAACATATTGTCCTGGGGAAAACAATCATGCACAACGAAGTATTACAGTGATAATAATAACTTCCTCCCTACACTGCATCGGTTCCTCCCTAGTTGTTTTAAAACAGAAGCACTACGACAAATCTTGGCTTCTTATTATTCCCATAATCTGTGACATTTATGGTTTGCTGGAACACTTTCCTGTATTTCCTACGTTACCATGGCTACTGAATGATTGCAAAATACTTCTTATGTTACAAAACCTGTTGAGGACAAGTGCTCCTCTTAAAGAACAACACAGACTAGTGCATAAAGACTGAAAAACAAGTGTTGCTTACATGGGTGGTTCATTTTTTATTATATGCACAATGGGTGTGTCATTTTGTGCTGGGTGTGAACTTAGGGCACATTTTTTTTCTTGTACTATTTCTTAATTATGTACAATGTAATGGTAGACTACTTTTGCATATTCTGAAGTATATTCTGATTTTAACCCAATATCAGGCCAAATATTATATACAGGTACTCCTGCATCATTAACCATTGTTCAGTATTGTGCTGTCAACAGGATATTGTCATAATGCTTCGGTCACAAATTGAAAAAGGCCTCGGCTGAGTAGTGAAAATGGCGACATCGGTAACATATACCAGTTAAGGACTTTTATTTCGACTTGTTAGCTCGAAAGTGCATCGGATGAGAATCAGTGATACTCTTTCAAAATTTCAGAGCTCGCTCATAACAGGCCACACTTTCAGGAAGAGTTCAAGAGCTAAAAGTTCTTTTATTGATTGTTTTACTATACACTGGCAAAGATCTCCGTCAAAAAATGATCTCTCCAAAGACATCTGCAATTGCTCTGCGAGTGATGAGCGAACTCTGAAATGTTGAAATGCTCGGCTGAGTTTGGTAATCTAGCCATTTTTATTAATCTGCTGACAATTCTTCCCAAATGTGAATAATGCAACTAGCAGCTCTCCCAAAATCCCGGCAAGCTCTCAGAACTCGCTCAAAAAAATCAATACACCAACTCAGCCGATAACTCTAATTTCCATGTGACCTAAGCATTTAGTACCTGTATATTGGGATAAAATCAGATTGAATTGTGGGATATGTGCAAGTAGTCTATTGTTGATTTATACGACTGTAAAGCAAACAAACATGGAAATGACGGAATTGACAATTTTGTTACTGTAAACACTTCAATTCCACTACATGAAAAATTAGCACAAATATAAGTACTTTAAAAGCAATATTTGCTCATATTTGGATTTCGCTGAGATTTACAATCGATGGATTAAAACTGACGCCAATATTATCTATAGATTTGGATAGCAGACATCTACAAAGATGTGAAATTGAATGTCACAGAAAGCACATGCCTGATGAATTTGCTTAGGCCTAAAAAAAAAAATATGTTTGTTTGCCCTCCGCGACTGACCCCAAAAATGCCAAAAATTTGAGTCGCGATTTTAGGTTTTTTTTTATTTTTTATAAAACATGTAAAATATGAAAACTCAATATTTTCAATGGAAAACATACATTTTAGCAGTATATAGTCACATTCAGTAGTATAAAATGCATATTTCCTCTAAATAATGACCCACAGCCCTGCATTGCTTGGTATTTGCAATAAAATCCATGAAATGACAGCATTCTTTAAAATATATGTGAAGAATAAATAAAAAAAAAAAAAAAAGATCAACCGACTGACCGACCCAAAATTTTAATTTTTCCTCTGGAGGGCAAACAAACAATTTATTTTTTTTGGCCTTATTAATTTGTAATAATCTGAACCTGTAAACGTTTCTCGCTTTACAAAATGCCTAATTCATTAATCCGCATCTGCATCATCTTGCTGTTCTATGGTAAACTTATCAAATTCTTTTTAGCACCAATCTAATTAAACTAATTGAAAGCTCAATGAAATAAACAAAATGTGCAAAAGTTCAAGAAAATGTTGATCTATTAACAGACAAAAATCATCACAGACTAAATTCTAAACCAAACTGAAGAGGATGAAATTTTCATGTTTGTATAAATTTATTCAGTTACAATCAATACATGGATTTATGGTTTTCCAACCGGAAATCAATCTTTACTCATCCCACAATGTACTGATAAAGTAAAACAATGCACCCAAAGAAACATAAAATGGATGCGCACTACCATCCATCCCAAATAACAATTCAAATAAGCAGTATATAGTCACATTCAGTAGTATAAAATGCATATTTCCTCTAAATAATGACCCACAACCCTGCATTGCTTGGTATTTGCAATAAAATCCATGAAATGACAGCATTCTTTAAAATATATGTGAATAATAATAAAAAAAAAAGATCAACCGACCGACCGAAAATTTTAATTTTTCCTCTGGAGGGAGGGCAAACAAACAATTTATTTTTTTGGCCTTATTAATTTGTAATAATTTGAACCTGTAAACGTTTCTCGCTTTACAAAAAGGCCTAATTCATTTATCCACATCTGCATCATCTTGCTGTTCTATGGTAAGTATCAAATTCTTTTTAGCACCAATCTAATTAAGCTAATTGAAAGCTCAATGAAACAAACAAAATGTGCAAAAAGTTCAAGAAAATGTTGATTTATTAACAGACAAAAATCATCACCAGAGGAGGTATTCACAATATCCCACGATGCAATGCAACATTGTACAATGTACATGCAAATCCTATTCAACTCCTAAACTTTTGTACAGGTTTCTGACGTTTTTGAAGAGTCAGCAATGTGGGTAAACACTGGGCTGTTGTGAAAAGAAACACATCGCTGGAAAGATATGAATGAGTACTATTCAATAGAATTCTCAAATTCCTAACAGCCCCTTGTCCAGAAAACCATTATTGCCTATTATATCTAAGTGTATCAGAATAATGCATTGTGGGATATCCTGAAAACCTCCTCTGAATCATCACAGACTAAATTCTGAACCAAACTGAAGAGGATAAAATTCTCATGTTTGTATAAATTTATTCAGTTACAATCAATACATGGATTTAGGGTTTTCCAACCAGAAATCAATCTTTACTCAAATTTAATCCCACAATGCACTGATAAAGCAAAACGATGCACCCAAATAAACGTAAAATGGATGCACCAAACTACCATCCATCCCATATAACAATTCAAATTGCCCGCTTTTATGTACATGAATTGCAGGAGCTATAGTTTATCTCAGAGTACCTTTTCCCCCGTTCGCGGGTTTTTTCTTGCCAACGCTTGTTGTTAAGCACTTCTGCGTACGGATGCACTTACTTACGCACGTATTTGCAATGCGTGATTTGTTGAATTTGATTGTTTACGCTCACGCTGTTGGCGCGCGCGTTAAGAGTGGCGTACACGGCACGATCTGAAAGGAAAAACAACTCTGAAAAAGAGTTTAATGTCACGGCTTATTAGTTTTATAGGCAAAACTGTGTTTGGGCTAAAATTTCAGTAAAGATTGATTTCCGGTTGGGAAACCCTAAATCCACATATTCCTGATGATTATTATGTTTTGTAATATGTGATGACTCACCCCGAAAAGGGGGACTTTGCGACAGAACACTTTTCGAGATACTAATGAAAATAGGCAGCGAAAAATAAAGAAAATAATAAGAATTTCAAGCAGATTTTCTGTTGTAAAATTTGATCCCCTTGATTAATTTCAACAAGTAAGGTGTTATTTTAAAGCTTAGAAAATGATGTAACAGATGAAATGATAAAATCAAATTTGATATCATCTGCAAAGTCCCCCCTTTTGGGGTGAGCCATCACATATGTCCAAGCACATTGCATCATTTTCACCAGCTATGATTTCGCCAACGCTTAACCAATAATTTGCTACAAATACAGGCAGGTTCGAAACCTAAATTCTCCTCGCTTTTAAAAATGCAAAATGACTAGGCAACATGAACATGCATCAGCTACGAAAATCAAGCGAGTAGGAAAACTTCATCAAGTAATAATAATAATAACAAAAATAAGTTCATTTTTTAAGCTACTGTCTATCTTTACATAAAAACAATGCGAAATATGATTTTTCAATAAAATGAAACTTTAAACCTTTCTATTCTAGCCATCACTGTGTTTTGTACCTGGCAGTGCCAATGATTGGCAACGCCATTTTCTCAACAGCTCTACAGACTTGTGAAACTCATTTAGCCATCATATGAATTTATGTGCATGTCAAACAGCCACGGTTAAAATGCCAGCTTTCAAACTAAATTTACATTTAACTAAAAGCACCATCTAAAATTGGGTTAATGCTTGTCTACAAGATACCTGACAAACAATACAAGAGCTTTCTAAAGCTCTGAGAGCAAAACAAAGTAAAAACCCCAAGAGGTCAGTGAGTGAGGAAGAATATCATTTGACACACAAGACAGTTATATTTATATTTAATTTTGCTGTGTATAATTTTTTTTAAATAAAACACAGATAAATTTTCTCAATTTTCCTATATTCAACATAACCAAATATTTTTTCTCAGGGGATCATCTTTGGAATTCAAAGTGCTTAATCCTCTAATACAGGCAAGCTTAAAAACAAATTTCAAAGTATAGACATCTGGAAAAGCAAACTGTTAGTTCACTTAAAAATCAATGGATAGACCGATCATCAGACAGATCATCTTATCTATGCTTTGAAATTTGTTTATATTCAACATTGAGTTCCAACCAGTGCTCAATTTAGAAATTTGTAGTCACATGCACAAACGAGAATTTTCTTAAAATCGGACTGAAAACACAACAGCACAGGGAAAGTATTTATTAGACTCACCGGGTATACTCTGTATGCAGCGCCCCAAGAAGGAGCATTCGCACAGGGGACCAACGGGTTATAGTGACTTCTGAACCACGGAGCAATTAGAGTAAAGTTTCTTGCCCAAGGAAACAAGGAGACGTAATTATGCTGTCTTTTTGTTTAGTATCAAAAACACAATTAAATAACTTGTTGTGCCATAAATGACAGACATTTGAGAAAAAAAATAAATCCAGGTCAAAATACTCTTAATTCATTAAGTCGTCAATCAAAAAACGTAACTCTGCTCCGTGGTTTCGAAGTCACCATAAGCTGTTGGGCCCCTGTACTAAATATCCATATTGGGACGATGCAACATTGTAAACCTGGTAAACTAATATATTAATAATGAACTTGCCAAACATTAGCCATCACGTTTTCAACAACTCATCATATCTGTTTATAAAGGAGCATAACGTATTGTTGATTTGTGATGAACCAACGGTTGATATTCAATTAGCGCGATACGGAGGGCAAAGCTTTCACATAAGTGCGCTTACGCAGTATGCATAAGACAGCGCACTTTCATTGGATATCAGTAACTGAGTATATAAGCCCAGTGCTTGGGAATATTTGAAAATTCAAAAAGTTTACTATAAATTCTGCTAAATATATCTGTAAACCAGAAACAATTTAAAAAAAAAATGTCATTCTTTAACATGTTTTAAGATTTAAGACAGATTTTTGTTGTTGAAAGGTATCTAAACACGCTACAAAATTGTTCATCCAAAATCAACAACTTTTCATCCAATGTGTCAGCGATAAAAATAAGCAGAGGAATGGATGGATCGTTGTTGCTTTTTGATGAACAAGTTTGTAGCGTGTTGGAATACCTAAAACACACGCACTGCTTTGTCTGAGTTACACAATGTTTGAATGGCATTTCATGTTGCTATATATATTAAACACAGGTTTCGGCTTGCAGCTACCGGGCTTATCAGTTAAGTGGCTATATAGCTACACTGAAATACTAGGTTAAGAGCCATGCACTGTTTTTTATGTTTACAATTTCAATAATGGGCCTAGTATTGAGTTTGAACAAACTCATCATTAGAGATTTTAAAGTTTGAGGTTAAGGTTTTAATGCTTCTTATGAACAGATTTCAGATCCTGATTTTAACAATGATGCATTATTTCCAGTGCGCAATTCTAATCTTGGAGTGGTAAGGAATTTCAGCAAAGTTCACGGAAAGCTTGGCTTTGGCCAGTTGAAATGTTAATCTGACGTGATAATTCATCATGTGAGTGCAAGAAAGTTGTATCTGCAATGGCTGCCCTAAGTTATATTTATTTTATGCCTTGTAACACGAATGTGAAAAATAACTCAAAATGTTCCTGTCTTGTGTCAGTGGTTCTTGAAATGGTTCTTCAGGTGACGGTGCCACCTGAAGAACCATTTCTAGAACCACTGACCCAAGACTGGAGATCATGCAGTGTGCAATCCAAATTTATGACATAAGGCAGCTATTGCAGATACGACTTTCTTGCACTCACATGACGAATTATGCCAATGAACAAGGACGATTGCCACTGCAGAATGACCACATTATTATCACTTGCTGTAGCATAAAGTGTTACTTGTAAAATGTAAACACCTGAAAGTACTTAACAACTTCAACTAGATATCCCGGGCTTGATAAACACAATTATAAAAAGAAAAAGCAATTTACATCAAACTAAGAATAAAAGGAAATTTATGGTTTACGTTTGCTCACAGTTAAGCTATAAATAGTGTTATAATTAGAGAAAAACAAACGGTTAATAAACGGACTGCAGTCCGTTTATTAACCGTCACTTTTGTAGATTATCCGTTTCTTGTTAATTGCTGTTTGGTGAGTTTGTGCAGTCCGTTTATTAACCGTCACTTTTGTAGATTATCCGTTTCTTGTTAATTGCTGTTTGGTGAGTTTGTTATATTTTTGTTTGTGCATATATTAGGCCTTCAAAGTTATTTATATATCAATTTTTTAATTTTTTTTTTCATTATTATTTTTTTCTAGACATTAGGCTTATGTTGTTATCCTCCCTACATTGAGTTGGCTTACTTTGTTTTTCTCTAATTATTTAATTGTACTCTAAGTAACCTTCTGTATCAAATTTGATCCTTGATGTGTTCTGTACCTTGTCCGTTGGATCTACTTTATATTTTATATTTTATAAATAGTGTTCTATGTTTATCTCTTGACTGTATACTTCAGCTTACTTAATAACAAATTACACAACTACTCTTAAATATTCCATGGCTAATACTAAATGAAGATATCTGGACTTTCCCATCATGCCTTGCTTCCAATGATATTTTCCCATCATGCCTTGCTTCCAATGATATTATTGTACAGGTTTTAATGAGAGGATTTAGTGATGAAACATATCACAATTAGCAGACCTCATCCTAATTTTGCATTTCAAATATATTTCATCAACAAACTCTCATTAAAACTCATACAAAAAATCCCATTGGATGCAATCATGATGGGAAGGTCCTGATATCTTCTTTTGCTAATACTTACCTCTATATTTTGTATAATACGTGGGTAGAGTTTTCTGAAGAAAGAATCACAAGGAGGTGTTTCACCTGGCTTTGGTTTGAATAGATGATGACCCCTGTAGCAAAAATACAAACCAGAGATGACTGAGACATGGATTTGGTTGGTTGGATTTATCAGGTTTTAGTTATTCCTCTGTCTTTGGTTCTGGATTTGATTCTAGGTCCTACTGTTATTTGGTCTCTAGTTCATGCTTACATAATGGCAGGTTTTTCATCAGGTACTCCAGTCTTCTTTACATACTTTGAACAAGGACTCAACAAACCCTGTAGGTTTTGATTTTTTTCACTCTCAAATTATTTGGCCATATTCATTTTTATTAATATTTTACTGTAGCTGCTTAGAATATTATTACAGCAGAACCTCGTTAACACAAAATCTGTTAGCACAAAAACCCTGATAACACAAAATGTTTGTTTGGTCCCTAGTATTGATCTTCTATGTGAATTCAGTTGGATAACACAAAATCCTGGTTACACAAAATAAAATCCTTGGCCCAAATGATTTTTTGTTAACGAGGTTCCACTGTAATAGTCCAAGCAATCGCCAGTGATTAGTTATATACCTTGTAAGTACCAGCTTCATCTTATACTATTTAGCTTTTACTATACTTTGATCTTCACACCGCGAATTGATACAGATAAGCGTGCGCGTAGCTGAACACAGCGCAACTGCAGGAGATGCAGCGTGCGCTGAACGTGTCACTTGCGCATCAGTATCTACGGCGCGCATTTAAGTGGGGTTATGTTTACTTGCAGAAGAAGAAAAGCCTCATAATTCCCGCCTATTTAGTGTTGATCAAAGTATAGTTAGGAATAACTTATTTCTATGAATATGTGCTTATATGCTTACGTTTGCCAGAATATCAATAATGCTAAGTTTTTCTGATCTGAAATAATTCTGATTCTTAAATTTGGGTGTTTCACAAGTCCAATGCCCTGTGACTATTCATAGTCCAAAATATGATACTGAATCCACTCGTCCAATTCAACTACTAATTTTTTGAATGTATATTGCCATTACCGTTGTATAATTTCATACAAACGTACCTGATATGGCTAAAAATACTTTGATAATGCTTCAGGAATAGAATATGATGGTTTGTTGAACTTTTGAAGTACAGAAATATATCAATGCAAAGAATTTGTCAGTCGGAAAACAGTTACATTGGAGGAGTGGATACGGTATTTATAATAAAATGCTGTTTTTGATTGTATCTTACCATCCCCTTCTGTCTGATAATCCTTTCCACAAGTTATCTGTTCTGACTCTATGTTCTATAAGTTTTTTCCATAACATGCCATCTGAGATGACTCTCTTCCATTCCTTACACACCAGTTCTGCTGAGCATAGAGACTTAGCATCAAGGTACGATAAAATCTTCTCTGCTATATGGTCTAAACCTTTTTCTGTAAGAATAATGAATGAAATTAAGTGACGATTGTTCAAATTTTTGACCACAGACTAGTACTAGTACCATTCCCCTGGTTTCCCCTCCCACGGACACAGCAATGAGCCAGGTCCACTTTTGATTGGAATGCAGAGGGTAGTGAACAGCTCTGAGCAAAGAGCTACCACAAACTACTTTACTATACTATTCATTCACTGGATAATTGCAATAGAGGTTGGGGAGGGCAGTCTGACCAGGGATTTCTTCAGGAATGAATTGATTGGATGCCTCTAGAGACACCTTGAAGGTAAATCAAGAATGGTTTAAAATAGATGAAGTTTCATTGAGAAAGATTTCAGGAAGAGTGGTTGCCAAAAAGTGGTTAATCACTTCTATCTGTAGCTTTGCCAAAGATTTTTCACCTTTTCACAGGACCTTTCTCCCTTTGGTCTTATACAAAATGTCATTTGTCCAAACACTTCAACTTAACAATCTGAGCCACTTGGCACTTAAATTCAGAGGTGGATCATGCTCCAATATGGCTTAAAGTTAACCCTGAATAAGGACTTAAAGTTGACTCGAAAATTCACCTTAAACAAAGATTTTGACATTGTTTTCTTACCCTAAACTAGGAACCCATCATACTCTAATCATGGGCATGATATTAAAATCATGTAGTTATTGAAAGTAAAAAAATAACCTTTAAGAACAGCTATAAAATGATCTGAGCATAATAAAAAATAAACCTCCCCTTGAAAGAGAGGACCTTTTTCTGTGGATTTACACCGAAGCATAACAGTTTGCAACTGATTTACTTCATAAAAATGTGTCAATATTTGCTGGCAAAAACTGCATCATCTCCCTGTCATAAGTACAATACACAAGATCAAGTACAACAAGGAAATCCAATCGCATTTAGGGGCGCACCATTAGATTTCCAGGGGGGGAGCAGGAAGTTTTTAGAAAAAAAAAATTCCCCCTCCATAGGCAGAAGTAAAAAAAAAGTCACCCCTGAACATGGAATAGGGGAAAAAACAGTAATTTCCAAGAAAAAAAATCGCCCCCGAACGGGACGCGAAAAAAAAAATTCCACCCCGAACCCAACTTCCTGCTCCCCCTTGGAAATCTAATGGTGCGCCCCTAAGGTGTACATGAAGCTTGAATGTTTGACAAAGTAAGCTGAGGCTGTTTAGGATCAATGTCAGCACTCAACAAGCCAGGGGATATCAAATCTATGATCCGGGATTCTTGTAGACAACTACTTGTCAATGCTTCAAATCATGTGTTATGTCATTATCGTAAAACCTAGACGGCTGTAATAATTTGGCATCTAAATGGGTATCGGGGAGGGGAAGGTACTTTAAAAGTACATGTGGGAGGTTCCATTAGATAGTAATTCAAAACCAGAAAGTATGTTTTTATAAAAGGCATGTATCTGTTCAATGATTAGAGACAATACATTATCTGGTATCATTTAAACTGCTTGAAACTATAATTTTCACTGTACAGTACATATGCATACTAAATGAAGTCTAGTTTGGAATCATCTCATTTGCATTTTGCACATGCTGTCATCATCAATCTAATATGCTTGTGACATGAAACACTACTGAGTCAATAATTATCATTTGGTGTTTTTTTTTTCAATCTGCTGTAGACATACATGAACTTGAAGTTGTAAATGCTGTGCCAAAAAAAGCTCTCTTTAGGACATGCATAAGTCATTCCATTTTTGTGTGTTTGTAACCTTTAGAATATAAAAAATGGTGTGATCAGTATCCAAGATTATACATTCACTGTCCCCAACAAGGTAAACTAAGCTTGTCTTTAAAAGAAATATTGATGAGATGAGGCGTATGAAAACCAAACTCCAGCCTGGACATCAAGAGATAGAATGTCATGTATACCTAATTGAAACAATATAGCTTCAAAATATGCATGAACTTGGTTGCGGAAAAGGTTATAATATCAGAATATGAATGCATTACGAGAACCTTCACAAAACTGGAACCTGTTGGCTCTCTTGTCAAAACTAAGTAGAATAGATCTGCATATAGGTCTATTTTCAGGAGATTAAAGGTATAAGCCATGATTCGACATGGATATGAAATTTCAGAAAAAAACTTCTTTGAATCAAGTTAAGGCATGAAAAAGATGAAAACGATGAAAAAGATGTTTTGAATTTTCAACCCGATTGTTCCTTAGCAAACTGTTAACAGTGTGAAATGGAAGGAGCCTTAGGCTCGGGCACAGGACTAGTGTATTTTTGTATCTGTCAATGCATAATTTTGGTCAGTAAGCTTAAGCGAAATCCATGAAAATTCACTGTCCGCCATGAGTCTGCCATCAAGTTTAGCCGTAGAAATCAATGTTGCAATGGCTTGAATTCTGGCTCGTAACTCAGCCATTTTAGCTGAGCTCTTTGATATTTTCATGATTTATGTTCAGAAGATATTTAACAGTCATGTCAGTAATGATGGATGTTCAGATTACAATATTTGTTGGAATAATTAGAACTTTGTGTTGATGTTTATGTGTCAGAATCGCCATTTTCCGAGTCATTGTTTGTTTGTTTACATTTCTCTAAACTTCAGAATCTTACGTAAAATTGAAGTGAATCGTTTGGACTCATGAGTTTAGTATCAAAAGAAAGCTGCTTCCTTCCAGATTTTATAAATATATTTGTTTTTGTAAATGATTCATTTTGAAAGGTTTTATAATAAGTTTTGGTCCGATTTTATTGTGTTTTGAAATATGATCAGATTTGATTATATTCTAGGAATACCATAACTTTTATTGCCCAATGAAAACAGTCTTTACTCAGTAGCCAGTCAGGTTTCGCGTTGTTATTGCGTTAGTACGCATTGTTGTTGCGTTCTCACGCGAATAACAAAAGAATTCGTCACTTCAGCTCAACTTCTCGAAAGGTACAGACGTGTGTATGTGAAGCGGTGCTTAAGCTTAGGCGAGCCCTGTGTGGGTGAGCCTAATAAGCTAAGCCATCATTTTGTACATGTCTTTTTACAGCGTATTCGAGATAGTATCAGTCTGGGAGTGATGGTGTTATAATTCTATCTGGAAGCCTTCAGATTTTATTGAGTTTATTCTTGATGGAATCTCGGGTGGAAACCCGTAGATGAAAATTTAGAGTTGTGACATCGGATGAAAGTCGTAGGATATGTTCCTTTAAAAATCGCGACAATTAGTCTGACTCTCCAGGCTTTCTCAAGAATGGAAGAATGTGTAAATATTTCGTGTATAGTTTGATACTTTTGGTGCTTGTTTTATATTGCTCGTTCGTTGTTCTAAATTATCAAATTTGGCTGATCTTCGCGTAAATTTGAGATCGTGCTTGAGTCGGAGAATTGACCAGTTTTGTGATGCACGATGTTCGAAATTCAAAGTGTTCTTTTGTAATTTAGGCCAATACAGCATTCTTCCCTTCTTGTGTCCCGAAAATGTTGAGAGTTGAGCTGGAAGTCCCGAAACTTAGAATCACAAGGAAAGCAAAAATAAAGGTCCTTCAATTTATGATCGATAAGAATTTTAACCCCTCTTTGCAAGACAATTTGCTGACGAACGTTCGTGAAGCGTCAGTGATTTATTTGTATTCGTTTCGTGACTAGTCGTGACGTCATTGGTTGAGCCGATCAGCTGATTAGCAGCTGATCGTATGTAAACATTGGGATTTTGTGTACCGTAAAATATCGTCATGAAGCGCACCAAAAAGTTACTCTTGCAATTGGTTGAAATTCGTATTGATCTTCCTTGTGACATTTACATTAAATAAAGGCTACTTAAAATTCTCTCAAAATTAATTCATTATTAAGAATCTTTGATGATCTTGTTCCAAAATTGGGCAATGGAAGTTTCTCTCTATTTGTGCAGTCAGTCTCTGTAAGAAGGTCACATTAAAGGCTTTGGAGTGTTTTATTTATATTTTTGCCATTATGCTCATGACAACCATAAATCAATTCTGTTGTCCATTTATTTCGTGTCTTCTTTCATTGTTCTTTAATTAAAGAAAGGGTATCAAAGAAATTATAGGCCTTCAACATAGAACAGATGTTTGTTTCAGACTTCATCAATATCGAGAGTATTTCGTGGGTTTCTGGTTAGATTGAATTATGCGTCATAACCTCGAACTACTTCTTGCTCGGAAAAATACTCTCGTCAAGGTTGAAGCATCCATAGATTCGTTGAAGCTCAGGTAGAGTTATTACAAGTAAAATCCCAGAAATCATTCTGGTTGGTATTTTCGATCGTTAGTAGCAGATTCAAGATTTCGTATGGACTTTCCGGAAGCTTTCGTTATGGTTTGTATTTCTTTATTATCTTATTCTAAATTGCGAGATCATCAACTTTTGGCCATCGTTTATTAGGAACCAGTAGCCTTGGGGTGGAATATGAACACACGTTACCAGTTTATTAATCGTTGTCGTTCAATTCTTTATTAACCTGTTTCAGCCTTGTAAACCAGTCGCCAGCATCCTAACGTCCCTTATTTGAGTCTCGTAGTTTTAAACATTGGGGGCGCCCTACCGGTTTTCGTTACAAGTGTTTCTATTTTCCTAAATTTTAAATTTCAGAATGTTTGCTTGTTGTTTTTAAATTACTTTATTATAGTCTATAAATGTTAATAACGTCACCTCGTTATTACTCAAGTGCAGCCATGCGGGTATGCGTTTAAGCGTTGCGCCTGTGTTTTACACATACGCAGGAAAGAAGTAAAAACTTCCGCATGGTACTACCATATGGCAAATTGATTTCCAAATTACATTTTGACTTTTTTGAGGTGTTACAGTAGTTAAAGCAATATTATAAGATTTTGATCAGAAATGATTTTGAGTCAGCTTGAACGCTTTTGTGCCTTAGTATCGTTGCCTAGTCACTACACTGACTTGGTCAAAGGGAGAGATCTGGACAAGATCTAAACTTGCTGTAGATATGCATCTTGTAAATGCTGTGCCAAAAATGTCTCTTCAGTAGGACACAAGTGATTCCATTTATGAATGTGTTGGCAAATTGTAGAATATATTTAACAGAAGTTCTGATCAGTATCCAGGATTATAATTTCACAATCAACAAAGGTAAACTACGATCCTCTTTAAAAGAAATATTGATGAGACAAGTCATATGAAAACCATACTCCAGCCTGGACTTCAAGAGATAGAATGTCATGTATACCTAATTTAAACAATATAGCTTCAAAATATGCATGAACTTGGCCATAAAAGGTTACAAAATCACAGCATAAATACATAATAATCTGATTTTCAATGGTTTTACTTACATTTTTCTCAAAACCAGAATTTATTTATTATAATATAAACCTTGCTTGACAGTCATAGGAAGCATCAAATGGAATGCCCACCACTAATTAGAATGATCAAAGCGTGGTTTAGGGGTGAGATTTTGGCCCATTGGCGTCGACGACGATGTCTTCAGAACAAGAGCCACAGGCTCAGTAACCCATGCACGAAAGCCCGTTAGC
>JXSR01S024202.1:67469-82388 GCA_000969725.1 Ophiothrix spiculata
CATGTTGAGATAGATCAGTTGCAATGCATAAAAACTGTTGACAGATAGAAATTCTGAAAAAAGCAATTTTGACTTATGTATAGCCCACACCTAATAGCAGTAAAAAGTGTGCTACACCATTCAGGGTTCAAATGTCTATTACGCCATTTAGGGGTCAATTTTAGTGTATTACAACATTTAGAGGTATGATTTTGAATATTTTACGCCATTATGGGTTAGAATTTGCTGCATATGATCATGATATTTAGGGTCCGATTTTGAGGTCCTCCAACAAGCATGTGTACCACTTTTTTCTTCGACCAGCCCCTGGGATTGAAGATGACATAAAACAGGCCTACAATAGTACTGCCATATGGTGAGCCAATACAGATGAATCGTGCACTTTGGGTGAAAAGCATGAAAATTGGCACAAAGGTAGCTTTTTGCATGCCTATCAATTTGTGGGTAAGGGCCAAAAATATTTCCGGCTGTAAATCCAATATGGCCGCCAAATTCAAAATGGCCGCCATTATAACAGTAATTTGAAATATTGTAACCACTGACGCCCTAGTATGTACTTTTAATTACTCAGGTATGCATCTTAATGCAGGAGCTGACATATCTGAACAAATTTTAGTAATTAGTCTATATTTTGATATCCAATATGGCCGCCAAATTCAAAATGGTCGCCATTGCAACAGTAATTTGAAATAATATAGAATAGACGTATTTGAATGCAATTTAAATTGGACAAATACATTGGAATACATTGGATATTGGCATATCTTATCAAATTCAATACTCAGCTTATATTCTGATATCCAATATGGCCACCAAATTCAAAATGGCCGTCAATATTACACAGTTGTGGCTAATTATAAGAACGTATTACTTGCGATATAACATGTGGTAAAAATACATCTGAATGCATGGACATATATACAAAATAAAGGTAAACAAGGTATTCCAAAATAACATATGGCCACCAAATTCAAAATTACCACCACTAATAGGAACACTTACAATAGCTCATTGATACTTTGCTAATAAACAGTAGGACACACACAATCAAAGCAGTAAGTGTAGTTGTCAATATCAGCAAAGTCAAAATTGGTGGTGACAAAGTTTGCAGAGGCAATTTGCAAGTTGCAAGAATTTGCTACATTGTTCACAACTGCCGTGCTTGCAAATACAAATCAATATTGGTAGAGTCAAAGTATAGGCATTGAATTAGTCGACATGCAGTTCAATTGGTACGTGTAAAACATTTCAATTAAGGACGTTCACAGTCGCCATGACATTCGCAATACGATGACATGCAACTCCTGCCTTAACACATTTACATCGACCATGCAGCCACATTTGATGAATTGCTGACAGGATTTACAAGCCTCTGGAAGAGTTGTCCACAACGTTCCCACAGACCCGAAGTACCTTTTGTCCATCCCCAATCTGATGGGTTTGGTAACTCTGGGGCTCGTAACAAGGCTTGGGCTTGGCCCCATACATATGCAGCTTGAAATACAGCTCTCAGCATGTTCAGAAAAACTTGTCCGGTCATACATTAGCACAAAAAACTTTCTATTGTTGGCATATGATTATGCAACTCTTCAACTGACGGTGGAGTCATACGGAGATCTGCGAATGATTCTTCAGCATTTTTGAATGCTTCAACTGTTTGCCATGCAGTTTTCTTTCCTCGATTAAGAAAAATCGATTTCTGATCGCAACCAGTAAATGCATGGAAAATTGGTAGCGAAATTGATTTCTGTGGACCTAAAGTTTTGGAGATGGCATGAGCTGCAATAAGTCTACAGTTTTTACCAGTGCCAAATGACACCTTAAGTTCAATTACATTAGCTTAAAGGATAAATATTGCAATAGATAGTACAACTACACCTTTGTCAACAGTTCGAAGCATGATTCGCTTGAATCCAGTAGGCGATGCATCAGCTACATGTAGCAAAAGCCTTGTATCCGCTTCCTAGTGCGTGCAAGGAGTTAGAAGACTTGTGTCTTCCATTGGAGAGTTGACCATTATCAGTTTTCTTAAGGTTGAAACAACTTTGCCATCTGTGTGAATTTGTGTGCACTGTTTTGCCAGAAAAGCAAAAAGCTCCATCTTGTTTTTATCAATTTGTAGAAATGATTTCCAATTTCCTGGAATCTTGGACTCCGGCTGTACTCTCCTCCTGGTACCTTTTCCCCGCTTCTCTCTTGTCGTTGCCTTAAGACCATTGGAGATATAGTCGGGCCCAAACTATGTCAACTCTATTAGCTTTCCTCAGCTGTGACTGAATATAAGGCAGGAAAACCTCTTCAGAGTACTCTATAACAGTTTTTGCTGCACCAGGAGGCAGCATATTGGTGTTTGTTGCTGCACCAGGAGGCAGCATATTGATAACAGCTGCACCGTCAAAAGGAATGGCATCTACATTTTGCACTTCATCAGGTTGAGTTGAACATACATTTTGGAAACAGGTTAGATCATAGTTTCCCAAACTTTGATAAAGATGATATCTCTGATTTTCATAGCGGAAAAAATCTTCCATGTTGCCATCCCGGACTTGACAAGATACATATAATTTGGAGAAAAGTGCATAATTCTTCTTTAATGAAGTAATCAGCTGCTTGTCATCAGACTTTGATGATGCATGAGGACAACTGAAGAGCGGTAGCTTGTTCTTTTGATTGGATCATATAATGATCTTGTTCTGTTAGTAATGCACGATTCTACATAACTAGCATACTACTTCTTTCCAATGCTTTGGATGTTGCGCACTGTATAGATGACCTCATCACCTACTATGTCCTTTGTATCAAGTACTATTAAAGAGGTCTTCAGTCTCTTCTTCAAAGGGGTTGCCCATATCCAACATGGTCTTACAAAGAGACATCACTTGTTTACCAAATGAGACTTGAACAGATTTTAGTTGTTCATGGTGTTTGACATCTGGACGAATTTGTTGACAATTCGTAGACAATTTTCCATCAAATTCAGACCTTTCATGCTTAACAATATCTCTGCGAACAATCTCAGCTGCTTTTGCCAAAATTATGGCTTCTTCATCAAAGTTAGTGTCAAGTGCTTTTTTAAATGCCAAACCCACATCGTCCTTAAAGATTAGGTAAACATCTCTACCTTGTTTGTGGGCTTGCATATCTGGGATATTACCCAAGATGCGATCTTTGAGCCTGGTTGAATGTATTTTGGAAGTAGTTTCAACACTTAGTTTCAAGTTTTTTCATATACATTTGATTTAAGTCTTCAAGTGTAAACATTGGCACTTGGTTGTTTTCGCAACTCTCAGAATGAACATTTTCCAATGTATATGAACAGTTCTGCTAGAGCTATGCCTGGAGTTGCTTGAAAGTGGTATCATCACTCTCAGATTTGTTTGCAAGTAATGCCTTCTTGTAAAGAGTCTTTAAGCATTTACTATGGTGCATGGAATCTTGCGAAACCATTTACCAATTAAGGCATAGTCTTTAACTATCTCTACACATCGCCTGACATTAGCATCCAGCTTAGATGTATAAGCTTTATGTAATTCATGTGGATTACCACAGAAGTAACATTTGTCTTATACTTGTGATGTTGCTGTTGATGCTGCACTACTAAAGCGGGTCTTCTTAGATGAGTAACATTTTGGCTCTAATTCAGATTCTGTTGTTTTCTGTTTTTCTGCTCGTTGCAAATTCGTAGAATTGTAGTTATCTTTACATTTTATGCCACTTTGCTTCATTAGATTTCAGGGTCGCTGCAATCCCTGTCCCGTTATCAAGAGCTTTAAAATTTACATCATCATGAAGTTTTCCAATCTCTTTAAATTTAACCAGGTTATTAGCAATATTAGTATACACTGTTAATTAAGCATGTTAAGTCACATTTCTTTAAATTAGCTGGACATAGTAGTGACCCTCCTATTGAAGGGGTATGTGGCAACTGTCCCTTGTCTACAAGTTTGAATGATTTTGCCATTGTTAATTTGTTAGTAATCAGTCACCAGCAGCCCTGGAGAAAATCGAAAAAAATACAAACAATTTGTACTAGAATTGTACTTAAAATATACTCTAATGAAGTTCCAAATGTGCACATTCCGATCTTGTACTAGAATTGTACTCGATTTGTACTAGTATTGTACTCGACTTCTACCAGGGAGTTTTTCAGCTACCGGGGATTATTTTGGCTGTATTTTATATCTACAAGCTTGCAGGGTAGCATATGATGGATGATGAGGTATATAGATCTGAAAAAATAAATGGAAGAATTAGAAGAGTGAAAAGGAACAGGAAAAAAAAATATAGAAGATCACAGCACCCAGACATTTATTAGCTAGAACACTATGACATGGACTTCGCAATGTATACAGACAAGCACAAACATTTCACACATAACACAAAGGCAACCATTTTGAATGTGTGATTGGTATAATATAAAGTATAAGTAACACATAAATCATTTTTAGTATACATTTCAACCTTTTTCGAACTTGGGTTGTAGTTAATTTCCATGTCACCAGCTGTAAGTCAAAATTTTCATTGAAATGGCGGCCATTTTGAATTTTTAAATTATATTGTAACTTGTTTGCCAGTTGTAATTATGTTATTCCTATTGCTTATGAGTAAAACAAGTGGCATTATATACTCATCCAAGCTCAACATAGTCATCTTCTGGTCATTTTCAAGCATAATTGGCGGCCATTTTGAAAATGGCGGCCATTTTGAAAAATAATCGCTAATATTTTTGGCCCTCACCCCAAAGTTGATAGGTATACTCTAAAGTATGTCTGTGCCAAATTTCATGCTTTTCACCCAATTTGCACAATTGTTACACCATATAGCAGTACTACAATTAGTTCCTAAATCTCAATGTGTATTTTATTAAGGCTGGGGTAGACCTTTAAATGGCATCAATGGTTTTTATACTCTAACTCTCAAACTAATTGCATAGACAATATAAAAGTATACATTTTTTGAAGTGGATTTTTACCCTGAACATATTGGCGATATCGGTTTTTGACCAAACATGTCGGTTTTGGCAAAAAATTCCCAAATTGTCATTTTTGTCCCAAAATTTCTGGAAAGCCTAACTAAAATTTGCATTCGTGAAATGTTGAACTTTTTTGCTTTTTGGAATTTAGAAACAAATGTCTAGGAACAGTTTTCTCAAATTTTTGATTTTTATCTTATTTTTTGAAAAATTGCCAAAAATAGGTCAAAAATGGCCATTTTGGTGTCAGCGGTAGGATTTGTTTACATATTTTTGGCATTTTTTTAAAAACTAAGAAAAAAAAATCAAAAATTTGAGAAAACCGTTCCTAGACATTGTTTCTAGATTCCAAAAAGCAAAAATGTTCAACATTTCACAAATGCAAATTTTAGTTAGGCTTTCCAGAAATTTTGGGGCAAAAAATACGGTTTTGGGCATTTTTTGCCAAAATTGTCATTTTTGGTCAGAAACTGATATCATCATCATGTTCAGGGTAAAAATTCGCTTCTAATACAAAGGTATACTTTTATATAGTTTATTCAATTAGTTTGAGAGTTAGAGTACAAAAACCGTTTATGCCATTTGAAGGTCTACCCCAGCCTTAAAGAGGTTGGTGCTGTATTTCCGATCATTTTCTAAGCTTACACATAAGCCCCATATACAATAAGCTTTCTTTTGACTGAAATGATCTGTTCCTGTATGTTATTTTATGAAATATATATCTAGAGTAAGGAAAAAGGAACAACTCAATATTCAGGGTGACAATCAAACCCACTTACTTGTTTATGGGTGCAAATTTTAGTCTTTGAAGTAAAACTGCATGTGTGAGCTTGATATCTCAATATTTCAGACTGAGGGTTGTTTTTAAAGTGCCTCACCTCATCAATATTTCTTTGATTCCTTGTTAGTGACACTGAATGTACAATCCTGGCTATTGATCAGAGCATATGTGGCTGTCCAGCCCGTACATAACCGTAAATGCCAGAAGCTTAATTTTGCGCAACAGGCGAAAATACATGTCAAGGTCGTAATTTGCAAAAAATTATTTTTTTTGACAGATTCACAATTCTTGTGCTTACTACAAAATACCAGCAATGTTTCGTTTCAAGAAAATGATAGGAAATGTGAAATAAATCTGCATATTTTTAAGACAATCAACAGAAAATGAAGGGCAGACTGATCTTTGAATGTGTTGATCTCACTTATACATTTTACTCCCTGACAAACTTTGATGGACCATAACTTGACTTCTGGAAATTGTGTGAAGTGTCATTTTAATCCTTAAAGCATGGTCTTTGAAAATATTTAGAAAAGTGAAAATGACAAGAGGTGGCATTTACGGCTGGTTTGGGATGGACGGTCACATTTGTTTACCAACGTTTTATGCAATGGTGACAGCTACGGGTGGCAGGGGCGGGTTGGCAACAGGGAGGAAATTGTCCCGTGTACCACCTCTCGTTGGCAGCAAATCATCACTACGTAAAACAGCAAAATAAAGTTGGACCAATATTTCATGCAGTGATAGCAGCAACAGGGGTTATACTACTGATATTTGTACATTTGGCCTAAAAAAACTGCACATTTTGGCATTTACGAATTTCAATATTTGTCAGGTAAAATTGGCATATTTACTGTAACTTTTTTCCCACACATTAATTTCAGTTGAAATGACCAAATGTATGTGGACCTCAGAAGCGAACGGGAAGTGTGAGCTGACGACAAAGCCCAACAAGCAAGCAATCAAGGATTGAGTGCAAGTTCAAGCTTTGCAATTGCCTAAGAGGTCCATGTAGATGGACTAGCAATTGTCATTTTTTTCAAAACTGATGGAATTTTTTTTTGTGGGGGAATGGTTTTTTTGCATTATCAATTTTGGGATGCCAGTTTCACTTCTTGGCCCCCGGCACCTACACCACTGCCCCCTAGGCCAAAATAATTTCTGTCACACTTTTGATTTTTTTACTTTTGTAAAGACGGATCATTAGCTTGAATTGTTTGTGTAGCCCATATTATTTTGAAAGCAATGAACTGACTAGGTGACTCCAGACCGATAATACAAATTCATTAGATGTGTAATCAATTACTCATCATTATTCCGGGTACTTGTTGTGAGCACCTGTGAACATTAAGGCTATGATGTTTAAGGAGATTTAGCATGATATAATATCTGTACGTGATACGATTATACAATAACATGGAGTTGCAACGCAATAATATGTTCATGTATGGTATTGCACTTATATTGACCCATGATGATACTGGTGTGATTAATGTCAGCATAAAATGAGAGATACACACTATAAAGTGCTCGATTACACCTACATCATGATCAGCCTCAGATAGGGTATTTCATATATGATCACGTTGAGGGCGCTGTAACATTTTCAAAAAGTGTGCCAGTTTAGTTCTTAAGCTCCAACTTTAATTCTGTTCAAGTTCGAAGGATATAAAAAAATATGCATTTTCTTTGAAACAATACCTTTCAAATGATACCAAACACATGCTATGAAACAAAAGCGCATTTTTATTAGGAGGCCCGCCAGATTTGAAAAAGGGTCAAAACATAGAAAACTGTGTAGTAATTTCCCATAGGGGATCCCAATTTTTGGCATTATTTGGTTGAATTTCGATGTATTTTTTTCATCCATAACTTTGCCATTTGTTATTCATATGAAGTGGTTGACCCCTCATTTTAAAGGTAATTTTAATACCTTTCAAGACAAATCAAAATTTCCCAAAACAAATAAAGTTGAAAATTTTATGAATGTCCCTACCTCAGATGAGAAAAATAGGGGTGTTTTGAAATTTTATCATAAAAGAATATGCTGAATAAGTTATCGAAAACACCATGGTGAAACCAGAAAAATAAGTACCATATCTTTTGTATAGTACGGTATATTTTTGTGGCTTTACAGATTAACCCCAACACTTTTGACCACTTCTTCGTTTAAAAACTATCTCCTCGGAAATTTGTAAGTCAAAAATCATGGGTTTCCCCCTGGATTCGAACCCGGGACCCCCCGCTTACCGGTCCAATTATCACTATGTCAAGCCACTGAGCAGGCGCTGCCATGGCAGCGATTTCGTGATCATAGCTAACTCGGGTCTATGACGTATTTGGACTTAGGCAAATTTCTTAACTTTGTGGAATGGGATATTGTGAGATTCAGTGGGGTTAGGGTTAACATTAACATCACCAAAATATCAATAATAAGAATATTATCTATAAATTAAGAAGAGGAAAAAAACTGTTCTACACATGAACTTGTGTGATCTAGTTGACCTAGTATGAGACATCCCAGGACTTTGAATGGGCTTAGGCCCGCAACAATTAACAGATTATGGAAAGACATTTAATCTCAATTGCTTCACTGACCAAAGTGCATTGGGGGCTGTCAGGGAAATATTAGGATCTACATGCTGATAGGTTTGCATCTAAGAAAAAAATCACAGTCTAGTTGAGGTGAAAAAAGATTGATGATTTCCTAATAATAGCGTTGTCATACATGTAAATGTCAAGCGCTATGATACTATGCTGAATAGCGCACTATTAATGGCAAATTATTCCAATAAATCTGGTCAACTGGATGGCTTCTTTGACTCATCTCTCAAACCACTTTGTTCTTTGTCCAAAATTACAATGTCTTTATCCTCAAAGGTGTGTTTGGACTCTTTGATATGTGAATAAATAGCAGAATCGTTAACAGAGGAGGGGGCCTTTAATAGACATAATCTTCGCAACACATACGACCCAGCGATAAAGAAAATTCCTTTACGTCCCTCACGTGACAATTCTACACCGTCATGGATCAACAAGCTGACTGAAGATCATACAGCCTGATGATGCTCCTTGGATGAGGAGCGATAATCCAAGGAGCGATACTGTAGCTATCAAAAACATAAGTCCAGTTGACCAGATTTATTGGAATAATTTGCTATTTGAAGCAACCTGGATTATTGACAACATTCATAGATATATCGTACTATTAATGGATATTAGTATTATTTATTTTTAAAAGAAGTGTCTCCACCTCTGCAGTTTCGGGGCAAATGTCTGTAATTTTAACACCTTGAAGCATCAACTCAACACAAACGTAAATATTGACAATTTAAAAACTAACACATTCTGATTTGGTTCACTGTAAACAAGGTCAATGCACTAATACAACACTTTGATCATGATGGGGAAAATGTCTGAACCTCTCGTTAATGATTCATGGAATAAAGTGAATCTACAAATGCGCCAGTTTAATATTTTACTAGTCTTAAACTAAGCTTATGAAATATCAGAAATCCACAGTGTAAATTATTGATAACGATGCCTTGTTTTTCTTATGTCATGGGAGTGGGTAAGAAGTAGGTCGCTGCTATTGGGGTGTGCTTTACATGGCCCGATAGATCACTAAAAATCAAGACTCAACTTGCGGCAAAAAATGCAAGCAATACACTTCACTCTGCAGCCCGCTTTGCAGTCCACTTCAAATATATATGTCGACAGTTATGGCAATCTTTATGATGATTATTGCTGTCTCTGTATCACAATACTGTATTGTCTGTAGTGTAAAATGGCAGATATGTCTTTTTACAGATGGGGTGATTAGAAAGAATATCACGCTATATGCCAAAAAGGGTTTGAAATTGAGAGAATATTTATGCTAGTATAACATTAGGCAAATAACTTTTGTTGTGACTCTTGATGTCCTTGTAATATTAATGCAAGCTAGATGCTAACAAGTTAAAATCAGGTCCCATTTTTTATCTTTTTTGTTGAATGCAGGTTTCATGTACTTAAATTAGGTCACATTGATATATTTTTCCTAGATAAACCAGATAGAAGAGTACGTGTTGTAATTTAGCAACCCAACATGACAATCAACCGCTTTACATGTAAGTATAATTCTTTTAAAGGCTTTATAAGGATGTGACATTTGCACACAATGTTAGGGATGGGCAGGTTGGGTGGGTTGGTTCAAGAGGTAGCCCAAGCTGTGCTTGGTCTGCCTCTTTGCGTGTTTTGGGGTGGGGTGGGTGAGAATTTAAAAGCCTTGTGCTTGATTTTCTTGAGTATGACACCAGCTCCCTTTTCCCCTTTAACTTGTTATTATCCCATGTTTTTGCCTGTATTATTAACATGATATGTTTGACTTATAGTGTGAGGCAGTAGAAGGGGTCTGGTGCAGAGTCTTTGTAACCTTTTTCCAACCACCAGACCCAAGCACAGGCAATAAATATATAATCACACACAAAAAAAATGTTCCGTCAGCACATTGCTTTTTACCTGGGAGCCATTTTATCAAAGCACCTAAAAATCGGATCCTAAATGTCATAATACACTAAGGTCCCTAAATGGCGTAATGGACATTTGATCCCTTAACGGCGTAATACACTGAAATGGACCCTAAACAGCGTATCACACTATTTACTGCCATGAAAAGTCATTGACATACATTGGAAGCCTTTTCTATTGTAAATTTTGGACACCTTGCGAAGAAGTGGCCCAACATGTCGAAGATATCATAAAATGACGACCCTTACATGAAAGGTTACCTTGATGTAAGCTTCGTTTCGGGCATATCCATGGTTTTGAGATTACCTCGGGAGTAGCAAGTGAACATCAAAACACACCTCACATGATGGGTAAACCAAAAGTGACCAATCAAACTTACCCCAGAGTTGTTTTGAAATTATCAACCACCAAAAAAAATCAAAGTATTTTTAACTCTCACCAAAAAAAAAAAAAAAAATGTCTTACTTGGCAGTGCTGAGATGAAGTCTCTTTGTAGCATTGGTTTGAGATATGAGTTGATTTGACCATGTTGATAATGACACATGCGGTTGATGAGCTTCTGTACAAATTCTAGTTGTTCTATCTCCTTCCACTGATCAAAGAATTTCAGGCATACTTCCTTCTCCTCATCATAACTAGGGGTGGGATCTTTGTTCTTATTTGATGACGTTAGAGACGTCAGTGTTTTTGTCTGTGAAATAAAGAAGATAAACAAAGACGTTGTGTTATTACCGATCTAATGTTTACATAATATGTTTTGACGGCTTGCTTTCTTGGTGCTTCTTGTTGATCTTGACTCAGATATTAATCCTTCTGGACATACATATACATACCAAAAACAGTATTTTCTTATTATCAACATATACATTCAAATATTGTCAGCATCTTAACAACAATATTCAATCAGGGTAAATTTTAAGGATTCTGAAGGGCACCCCATTTCAAGGCAATTTTGAAAGGGCACACATGTTAAAGAATAGCATTAGGCATTGCTAATAGGGCATCAAGGCAACTGGTAGGGGCACCGACGGCAAATGCCTTCGGTGCCTTTGGTTAAAATTTACCTTGTATTCAATGCAATAATCATGTTTTTTAAAATAATTGTACATACCTAAAATAATGAGAATTCGAAAGGTAACATGAAATATAATTGGATTAATACTCTGTTCAAAGCAATTTGTTTCTAATTTAATTTAATACAACTATATTACAATTTTAGCAGTGTACTTTAAAACAATTTCGATGATGAGAATTTATAAATCATTTTATTTTCATGCTCCAACTTTGTCTAGACCACTTTTCTCATACAATGTACATCAAATACATGTATGATATCTTGAGACTTTCTGGAAAACAATTAGGTCTTCTAAGAGCAATGTGATTTTTTTAGCAAACCTCCCACACATTCAACATAAAATGTGTGCATTGATCTTGCTACTAAATGTATTTTTAACATATCATGAGATTTTTATCAGCAATTTCTTTACCATGATAAAAATAAATTGTCTGCTGAGAGCTCAAGATTAATGTATTTTAATGTAGAGTGGAACAACAATCAATTTATCAAGGCCGACATTATAATATTGAAATTGATGTCAGGAATCATTTGATGCAAATCTATTTATATACAGTGTATCATGGATAACATTTTATTTGTAACCACTGTGTTTAAAACTCTATCATCACAAAAAACATATAATTAAAAAAAAACCTGTAAATGACATATTTAAACTTGAACTTTTATTTTACAGATCCATTCTACAGTATCGATTCTCAGAAAACAAATTAGTTTCAACAGTAAACTAATTAACAAGTTCAAAATTTACTACTCAATTTGTTTTGAACATGTTATTGCAATCACAGTCATTGCAATAACTACACATTAACAAAGTATATGTTTACAACGCAGTAGTATTCCACCATGGTTACATATTGTATTCAATACTTTTGCCAGTAGCTGATTTAAAATATATTCCAGTGTCTCAGAAGTACGTCAATTTCTCTAACAATGATGTAATGAATGAAACCGCTGGTTGCATCCATAACTTTCGAAACAAAATAAATCGAAAATTTTATTCCAAACTCCTTACTTGACTCATTACCCAAAGTTATTTGATATTTCTCGTTGATTGACTGTCGTAAAAACAAAATGTATACTGGCAGATAAATCCGATTTCTTGCACCAAGCACTCCAATATTATGGCATGTATTTTCTCATAATATCTCCAGGTATCTTCCGCAGTGGATATCTGAAACCTATTTCAAAGTGTCCTCACAGCTTGTGTCAATTTCACATCAGGAAAATTTTCAGGTGTGAACAAGTTATATTTAACAGTAATAGTGCCCTCATTTATGTCCAAATAATGCAGAATAATATGGGTTTCATGACATTTCGAAATGTCACTCACACATCTACTAATGGCTGACTTGTAATCAACAAGATGCCTGGTTTTACCTGTATGCATAATCTTTGCCTTCATTTAGACCTGTTATTCAAACAGTGCCTGCAACAGTGCTATTCTATATTTTTATTTTATGCAACAGTCCAATTTTTTTAAATGAGTAGCTGTTCCAAAATTGTTGTCTAGAACATTTTATATCGCAAACATAAGGACATGCCTTGAAATGTGCATATTTGCATAATTATTGAGCAATGAAAAAAGTAAAATACAAATAAGCATAGGAAGTAAATTATATTGACCCTAATGTCCTCACCAAAATCCTGTGTCTACCTTTACCAAGCTACTCAGTGGTTGATGCCGAGGCAGCAAGGTTTTAGCTAGAGACCCGTCTGCTCGTCTTTTGGACGGGCAGTTTTAAAGTTGGACGGGTAAAAATTTGCAAAGCATACTTTTTCAATGTGTGTATTCAGAGCTTCTCAGCTTCTCTCAAGATTCCCGACGTCGCCGACGACCATTTCCATAACAAAAATGTAATATATTGTTGATTATTTACATTTACAAGCAAGACATGTATCTTATAATTAAAGCAAAAACAACATTCTTGGACTGAGTTTATTTCAGTTTTATTCTAGTTTTTCTGGGTCCATTTTCAAGGAATATTTTTCCACGACGCCCAGTTTGTTTACAAATTACAATTTATGTGACGTCACAATTTCTTACTATTGATCGCGCAATGTCCTTCTAGCCATTGGAAAACAATGTGCATTCGATGGATTACAGACCGACCGCGGTACGCGATCTTCTTAAATAACATGAGTACAAGAACAAAACTGGATCATATAATAAAACATAATCGATATCATCATAATTTTAGGACATTTTTTGACCGACTATTGTCTTGGTAAGTCCAAAAATATTTATCAATGCGCTGATAAATGCCTGTCACATGCTTGTGTAAAAGTTGCAAAATTTGGCAGTCGCACACAAATTAACAAACACTTCGAAATTTTTGTGTTTAATTTTGTCACAGTTTGGTGTTTAGACGTAAAATTATGAATATTAAAAAATAGCTCTGGTGATCCCCAAAATGGCCCCCATGAAATGAATGACTGGTAAAAAAAAAGTTTCTGAGTGCCGAGGATTATCGTTTTTTCAAAATTCAAATTTTGGACGGGCAACTTTCAAATCCTGGCTAAAACGTTGCGAGGCAGCGATTTGGTGCTCATCTGAGACCCCTGTCTCTGACGTATTCTGACTTAGACCAGAGACTGCTTAGACTATTTTGCTAATTTTCTTGGGCTTTTTTCAAATTTACAGCAAATGGCAATTGTACATTTGTACACTGGCAAAATGAGAGGAAAGTCGCAAATCTACATTTCGAATAAATGGCATCTTAAGGTGGAACGAAAGGATGTTTCTGGGAATTAGAAACTGCATTTAGGGGCACATGATTATATTGAACAAGTAAAGCTTAAAAGACTGAGCAAAATGTCTTTTATTTGAAGGAAATCGGACATACGGTTGCCAAGATATGCTCGATTCTAATTTCTTTGTTTTCTATCATTTTTGCCAATATATTGATAAAGTTAATGAGTATGTGCTCATTAATATTCATATTTGCCAATATTTTACCAATATCTTATGAATAAACCTTCATACTATTTTTATTTTACATAATTTTAACTTGAAACTTTGCCAATGTGTTTCTATGGCCTAAAACATTAACATATGATTTACCCGCCCATCTAATTTGCATATTTGCATAATTAATGAGCATTTTACAAAAAGCTAATTAATTATGCAAATATGCAAATTAGATGGGCGGTTAAATCATACATTAAAGTTTAAGGTCATAGAAACACATTGGCAAAGTTTCAAGTTAAAATTATTTAAGGTAAAAGTAGTATGAAGGTTTATTCATAAAATATTGGAAAAATATTGGCAAAAATTAATATTAATGAGCACATTTTGCCAGTTTTCCTCATTAACTTCATCAATATATTGGCAAAAACAATAGAATACAAAGAAACTTTAAACAATAATATCTCAAAAACCGTTTGTCCGATTTGGCTCAAATTTTGGAATTAAGATTTTTTTGCTTAGCTCTCTACAACAAGCCTATTTTTATCTTAGTCAGAGCAACTTCATTTTGCCTTGAATACCACCTTAAGGTGGATCGAAAGGATGTTTCTGGAAATTAGAAACTGCATTTAGAGGCACTTGATTACATTGAACAAGTAAAGCTTAAAACACTGATC